>JAGVSP010004581.1:0-21889 GCA_022494985.1 Micrasema minimum
AAAAGGGACGGGGCTGTGTACGTAGTTTTTGATTTCGGCGATGGCAGTTTATATTAAATAGCGTAGAACACTTACGATAACGTCTTCATATCCCCAGGATTTTATGCCCGGGTGCGGCCAGAATAGAAAATTAATGCGGCCGATCGCCGATGACAGTTTATTTTTGCAAGAAGGAATCTATAGATCGATAAAGCTCAAGAATCGAGATTTCCACTTATACCATAATGAGCAGAATTCTGGGGGAATGAAATAAGAGTAGAATAACGCGGGGTCAAAAGTTAACTTGCTATTTTTTTATGAATGTTAAAAGGAAGTCTGGATGTGCATTTCTTACGAGAGGAGCGAGAGAATAACATGACCAAAGCCCACAAACAGGCGTATGCCTTGGTGGGTTTTTGGTTTGGAATGTGGGTTTTTATTGTATTTCTTTGTAAACTTAAAAATTTTTCTTTAAAAAAAACAAAAAGTAATATGCTGGGTCTTATTTATACTACTACTAAGACTATTACGTTTCCATTTATCCGCAACCCAATGCGTGCATGATGACCACTGCATCGTAATAACAACACTTGTGCAGTGTTAATAGGGGAATCGAGCTCGCAACATCATGTACAGTAGCTAAATGCTTTACCACTATGCTACGAGGCGGACACGGATTTTCATAGGAAACCAGTAATTCTGCCTAGATTTATTACGGATTTTACAAGTTGGGACTAACTAACTAACTATCTAACCATCACGCCATTTCCCTGAAGGGGTAGGCAGAGAGAATAGAACGCCACACACCTTTGCCTTGGCACACTTCCCTTATTCCTCCACATTCACACATCTTCTCATGCACGCACGTTGATTATTCCGACTTTTTACACAGCCATTTCTGTTGTACTTGATAATGCCACGTCTTTCTCAGACTTCCTCGACATCTACAACCAGACACACTCGTATCGTAAATCCTTTAAGCCGTTCTTTCATCATTCATTCGCTCCACATGACCGAACCATCGTAAAAGACCTTTCTTAATTTTGTCGATAATGCTTATCTCAGCCTTGTCTCAGAGTTGGGACGAGTTTTTAAAAATATAAATTGAATGATTTTCTTTACGAATGAACATGTTGTGAATGAGAAACAATGTTTTGTAATGGAAATTTCATAACTTTTTACCAAACAAATAAACAGATAATTATCATAGATATAAATTTAATAATTGTCGTTAAATACATACCAGTATAGTATTACTACTTCTTTCCCTTATCCGTACCCAATGATGCATAGGGAACTTCATTTGTTTGCCATGTGCTACCTTCGTGTAAAAAATAAAAAAAGATACACTGGACCTGGCGTATCAAGCCAGTACAACATCAGGAAATAGTAATAAACCTAATTATTTTCTAACGAAAACGAGGAATAACAATTTTTCACCTCTTGATAAAGAAAAGTTTTTATTGTTCACAATCAAATTTTAGTCTTTGTTCTATAAAATAAAACAGCGAATTTGTAAAGAAAACTTAGCCATCTTTCTTATCCCAAACAATCTGTTTCCTTTTTAAAATAAACTTTATTCTACCTATACATAAAAATAACATAATTTTATTGTTTAATTAAAGGCAGGATTTACAGTTGTTTTTTAAACTTACAAAAGTTCAGGGTATAATTTCAGTTTTAAATTTATATCCGCTAAGAATACAAAGTTAGACAAACATAAATTAGGGTTTTTTAGATTACCTGAATTGTTTAAAATGTATTTAATATACATAACTCAGTATACACGCATATCGCACACTACTATTACTACTAATGTCCCTCATCCGCACCGAATGGTGCATAGGGCACTGCATCGGTACACCAAGTGCAGTGTATATATTGATCATTTTATTAGATGAAGGTAAGCCCGCCCTTGTACTCTTGCTATTTAATTGTACATAAATAAGATGATTAGTCAAACGCTTCAGTACCAGTTCAAGGTCTCACACATGAAATATTAATATGTATATTACATGTAAATAAATATTTCATGTTGACCCCCTACAGGAATCGAACCCGCGACCTTATGCACAGTAGCCAAATACACTACCACTGTTCTACGAGGCGGACAAATCACACAACCTACCAAATATCAATGAACTTTGACATGAAAACTATTATTTTTACTTTAAGAGATGGTTTAAAATACTTAACGTTTTAGGCTGGTCCCTGATAAAAAAGTTGGTTGTTTTATCGTAGTTGATCGAAGATGCGTTAGTAGTCATAATTGCGATAGGTATTTTGTTAAAATCTAGAGATATATGTATCCGATCGTTTAGCTCAGTGGATAGATAAGCTGACTGGTGATCAGAAAGACCCAGGTTCAAACCCTGGAACGAGCGGTTATTAGTCAAGTGATTTGATGAATACACATAGCAATTGTGATTTTTTCTTTCTATCTCTTGATATACGTATATTAAATGAAAACTAAAAAAATTACCAATATTTCGTCATCTATTTCTCTTTTAACCACCTCAACAGGCCAAAACCCAGGCCCAATTACAGAGAGGAATAACATCACAAACACCCAGGCTTGAGAAAAATCACTTTTTAATTTTTTTGCGTTCTCACCGGGAATCGAACCCGGAACCTCCGTATCGTGAGTCCAGCGTCTTAGCCATTACGCTACGGAGGCCGCCAAATCGTCATTGCTGATATGGAACGATAGAATACTTATTTTAGATTATTTTATTATATAATAATTGATTGTTTGAGAGCATACCACACCACGCGTTATACAAAAGTATTCCTCGATTTTATCCCTGGAATTTGACGTTAGAGCAATGATTTTTTCACACTTTCTAGATATTAACTAGTTGCATGATTATATCGTCTTATTTTTTTGATAATTTATTTATCTCCTTTAACAAATAATGTGTGTTTTAAAAAAACAAAGCGTTTTTTTTTTTTTTTTTTTATTTTTTTATTTTTTTATTTCAATATATACATAAAAAAAAAAAATACATGTTCCTACTGAGTTGCCTACTGCAAATCGTCAGTAGGTGCATAAATACAAATTCAACTAAAAAAAACTACACAATACATACCCTAGCGCACAAAAAAATTGAAATACATACAATACATAAAAATACAATTCTAAAACTCGTCATATAATAATAATTAGCGCTCTAGCAACCAAGTTCTCAGCACGCGTCTCTCTTTTAAGCTTGTAAAATTAATTATTTTTAAAAATACTTCTTGGTAGCAGTTCTTACAGATTTTTGGTATGTAAAACTGAAGTTTTTCTCTTACCATACTTGTTGAATTTCTTTAATACTTTATTTTTCCAGGAAGAAGAAAAATCGAGGAACACGTTTGTATGGGAAGCGGCCGCGAGTCACATGGTGTGGCATTCTCTTAATAGGTTCATAGAACAAAAATCTCCTACTATATGTTTTCTAACATGAGCCATACAAATTTTAAGTTTTAGTAGTTTTTCAATAAAGATTCTTGTCATTTCTTTTATTGAGATCTCATAATTCCAACAAGGTTTACTAAAATTGTAAATGTTTATTGTAAAACATATTTCTACAACATCTGTGAAAGGGGTGACCTAATAATAATTAAATGTTCTGTGCAAAATAAAATGATAATTATTATTTACGATTTCTTTACTTTAATTTGAATAAAAATATTAAAAGTTGTAAGCTCCAACAGTAATTGCAAATGAAATTGTCAATTTTATAATATGTTCACCTTGTGCCTATTTCAGAATATTCGTTCCTTTCCACCCTTGATCGAGAAGTTTTGTGAAACACAACGCGGCCTAAATACGTGCAGCTAGTATACTGAAATAAAGAGATGAAAGTTCACATTTCCGGCGGAAGTAGACGTTTAGTAGACTCCCCGCCGGGAAGGCTTTCAGGCCATAGCCACCGCTTCCGGTTCGTGACGTTATTAATCTATTTCACTAATCCCGTAGCGATGTGCGACGTGACAATGTGAGCTGGGAAATGATTTAAACTGAATTTTTTTTCCAGGTCAAAAATCGGACATGTACATAGTTTTATTAAATTATTTTGCACATTTATGATAAACTTTTTCAGAACATTTTGAGTATGTTCAAATACTTAAAAATCTGAACCATGGCGGGAGTAGATCTATTTTCACTATCGCAACAGAGATGAAGAAGCTCTTTCCAAGCTCGGGAATATAGATATTCAAGCGTTTACAGGGCTTATCACCTGTCATTGGCTGGGTTGAGTGTCTATTTTACATATTACAACTATGCATATACAGAGTGTTATCAGAAAAATATTTTTTTAAATCTCGGTCAAGTACTTTTGAATTTGTAAGTATCAAAAAATAATTCGGAAAAACTGACACCCTGGAATGATCTTTCAATTACTGTGACTACAAATTGTAACTTTTGCAAGTTTTTTTTTGCAATGTTTTCACATAAAAATATTTAATGTGATACCTTGGACCAGTGCTGAAGCGTAATACTGATCATCTTGCCTTCATGTAAATAATGATAAAATAAAAGTCCAACCAGATTAATCAACTCTTCCAACCGGTTATAGATTAAACGCTGCGTATATCGCTAGGGGTGTTCTAATGTTTAACGTTCGCCCCTTTCCTATCCCCCAGGGAGCATTTTTCATGTCACGGACATCTCTCGAACTATTACATGCCCTATTTATTACAACTACGGGAATGTTATTAAATAGTTTGATATTAGGTAAATGGTTCTTGGGGGCATTGCATAAAAAATATTGATAGCACCCACCACTTTCCCTAGACTGTTTTAAAGACTATTAAGTCTTTTTTCAGTCCAGCACAACTCTACTGATTTTTCAACAAGCTATACCGCAATTTTAAGATTGTCAGTGTGATAAAAATACGGGTGGATTTATGTTATGTACGCGAACAATTTCTTGTTATTATTGATAGCAGATAATAGATGGCTGACCGTTTCCTAAAACCGATTTAATATTTATTTGAACGTGATTTAAGAGCATGCTATGTCATGTGCCCCCACGGCCACTTCTCCATATAATTGTATTCCTAGATTTTCTCCCTGGAATTCAGCACTAGAATAATGAATTTTTCATACGTTTCAGATATCGACCGGAGGCGTGTTTGTATCGTCTTTTTATTACATTATTTATTTATCTCGAACGGGTGGCGGCCCAGAGGCAGCGTCGCCGTTTTTGAGTCTAGAGATCCCCGGTTCGAATCCCTACTCCGCCACGACTTGATTATGATGTAATTTTAAAGGTGAGAAGACTGATTTAAGATCCTTATAATAAACCCCAACACCTTCATAGCTTCATCGGTTATATTGTTGATGTGGGAAATAAATGATAACTCAGCGTCAAATCATGCTCTAGATGTCTAGATCTTTAATGACGTCGACAGATTGAAGATCGCATAGCACAAACAATAAGCATGTAACGACAGATTTTCAATATTTTGTACGTTTAACTGTCTTATTTACAAACTTTTATGCCGCGTGTAAACGTCAAGTGAAATCATACCGTGATTCTAGTTTAGTAGATTCAATTTCTTAGGCTTAGAATTCATATCACAAAATTCCCAACGTTTGGTTATTCAAGTTGATTTTAATTCAAAGGCAATTAGGAATACCTCAGAGTAAACCTTTGTTTAGTAAGTGGGCGGTGAAACCTTTCATAACCTCAATATCTCAATAACTACCTACACTTACTTGATATTCGACTATCGTTTTCATCGAATTATATCACAATCACTTTCGTACCTATCTAGCCTATAATAATAACCGCAGACGAATATAATTATTAATATTACTTGCCTAATTGTTAGCTCGGAGTAACGGGCCTTTACAAAAACAAAATGTGAAAGGATTTTGAACATTTTCGAGAGGAAGATTCTTAGACGAATATATGAAACAGGGCAGTAAAAAAGTGAATGGTGCTCTATAAATTTGTACAACTTATGCAAAAAAACCTTCCGTCACACACTATAAAATAAAACTGACTCAACAATGACTCAATCCGTGCCCTAACACCATTTCTACCACAAATACTAATTAATTAACCGTAATTTTATGTATATTATGTTTAGTTTATAAGTTACCTTAAGAAAGCAACGTTATGCCGAAACCAGTTGGCGACAAACTCAAAATATAAGTGGTTCAAAAAACAGGATTATAAAAGTTTATTATTAAAAATTAACATAAATGTTTTTATTTTTTTTATAATGAAAATGATACACAAAGTTAGTGATACAATAATTGATGGGGTTTTTATTTGTTTACAGAAATAAAAATAAAAAAAAACTGGCACGCTTATTCTATACAATTCAATGTGTTATCGAATTAAAAAATAACTTATTACTTTCAGTTTATTTCCATTTTAGTTTTTTATTTATACATTTCTAAAAAATCGTTCTTATTTTATCATCAGAAAATAATTTGAAGCATTTGTGATCATTTTATTAAAGATTTGGGTCTGTCAATTCAGAATATAATTTTTAAATGTGTAAAATTTTTCTAAAGCTAGCCTCAGGTGTAACCTTAATGATGGCAATTTTACACTCTTAATATTAAAATACCCACTGAAGAAGTCCGCAACTTTCAGCAAACAATGTGTACTTATACATATACACCGTGTAACAAAACACGATGTACAAGCGGGAAAACAGTGAATCTACATCATATTTGAAGTCGGATTTGTAATTTTTAATATTTATTTTACCCATAGTTTCCGAGAAAATTGAGTAAGAAATTGATTTTTTTTTTCGATATTTTTTTGCGAATTGTAATCAAATATTATTTATTTAGTCAAAAGAATACTATCCATAACGAAAACAAAATAAAAAGTAGCATTTTAATAAGAAAAAAGCAATTTTACTTAATCTATGGTATCTACCCATGAAACCCTTTATTAGATAAAAAATTTTGGTTGTCTGTCTGTAAAGTCGGTTTACGGACGATAATTTTACGCGATAACGTCTTAAGAAAACATTGATGAAAAATAGCATACTTTTATGAATTGAATTGAATTATTATTACTTAATTATCATTATTTTGTATAATACAAAGCAGGAGATAATTGAAATTACATTTTTTTCCATAAATTAATTTTTTTTTGCACTCTTTAATTTCACTTTCACTTTGTAGCTTGTGTGCTGCTGCTGTCTCCCTTTTACTCGGACGCATCGGCCGATGGAGTGGAGGAGAGATAGATGCGTCACAAACCGAACGCTTAGGCCGATCGTGCCTCTCTATCGCTTGTTCCGCGCTCTCGCTTGCACACTCGGCTCAGGCGGAACGTGACAATGAGTCATGCTTTTCCGTGTGTGCAGCCGGCGTTCATCGATTTATTAGACGTTATCACGTCAAATTGTTTTTTCAGGCTCAGAATTAAAAGTCACATTACACACTCGACTCCAAATATGATGTAGATTCACCAGTTTTCGGGTTGTACTACGAGTTTTGTTACTCCATGTATATTATAACGGCGATCAATAGTAAATTAATGATTCCTATGAGAATACCGTAAGACTTTGTAATACCCAAATTCAGCAAAAGTTTAGCTGAGACAGCGGATCACAATAATTAAGCTGATACTAGATTGGATATTAATTGGAAGTTGTTTGCAGAAGGCGTGCTAAAATATAGGTACATGTAATATTTTTGTATCTAGGATAATATTTCATATTAGGGTGCAGAAAGGTATTATTGTGACATAGGTAATATTGCGGTATACATAGTTAATAATGTGATAAAATTATGATATAAGTTATCTAGTAATATAGGTTATATTGCGATAATAATTTACGATAATAATAAAATACATTACCTTTGTTTTAAAAATATGTAATTTAGTCAATTTAATAAGGTATGTGATGAGTACCTATCCTGCACATACATTAACTATCTAGGTATTATAGTTTTTATTTTTTCTAAATTTTAATTTCTAAAAAAATTTACTTTTTTTTTTCAGTTATGTTACTTTTCCTTTAAAACATTTTATTTATGCGATACATATTACAAATAAGCAACTGTGTACAGGATGGGTACTTTGCAACAATAATTAGTAAATAAATGTTTCAATTTTTTTAGATACTTAAGAAATAGCCTATAAATGGACTTTATTGTTAGAAATTAATGTTGTAAAAATATTTAAAATAAGTGTATGTCTGTTAGCTGTCCATAAACAAATAAAAGTAAAATAAAATAAAAATAATAGAAATGATAAAAGTAATATTATGATAAATGTAATATTGTGATATAGGTAATACTGTTTTACGGGGATATTTTTCAGAATTTTCCCACACTTACCAATTGAAGAAACCAAGCAAAACGTAACTCACGTGTTGTTTATGTCTAATTAGAAGCTAACTCATAAGCCACGTTTTCATTGGTTGCTTTGATTGGCAGTATCATGGTAAATATGAGAAAAAATTATCACAATATTACCTACATACCTTATCACATCACAATAATACCTCCCTTTTCGGTACGTACATAATATTATTTGGATAAGAAAATGTTTTTGGAGACATCTTCTAGATTCATTGTGAATACTCGTAAAATAATATGAGTCATATGTTTGCAAAAACAGCCCAATCCATTTATTTTTTTATCTAAATACAAAATTTGTTTGGCTTTAATTTTTATATTCGTTTTTTTTTTTTTTTTAAAGAAACATTTGAGGTTTTACGCTTTATTCAAATATTTAAATTTCGGGACTGTTTTCAGAAAGCCGCAAATAAGTGTGCCATAAAGCAGGAAACAAGTTTTGCCGCGGATTCGAACCTAGATATTCCAATCCGGAGTCCCCGAATCTACCACTAGACCATAACCTGGTTTCTCAAAAGTTTATATATGTATATAATTCTACATAATTATTACACATACTAATTAATTAATATTACACTATTTCGCTTTAGCTCTTACTATCCTAACATTATACAGATTGAAATATATGCTTAGTGCTTATTCTAATAACTATTTTTGCTACCTTTATTTCTATATTATTATTATTATTATTTAATATTAGGCGAGCAGCTTAAAGCTGATATGCCCAAATCGGACAGTTATTTAGGTATAAACTTGTCCAGTCCATTCTTAAACCTGTTCACACTATTCGCAATGACCAGCTCCTGCGGTAGCCCGTTCCAGCTATCTACCACCCTGTTGCTCAGGAAATGCTTTCTTGGGTTCTAAATAAAACCGGGTCTTCTCCAGCTTAAGGTTGTGGCCTCGAAGTCGTGCGTTGTTTTTCAGTTTGAAGATTTCACACAATTTATTACACTTATAGTGACGGTTCATTATCTTGTATATATCACAGAAAAAATAATGAACTCTATTAAATAAAAAAGTAATTCTGCATGTGCTCAGTTTAGAAACTACAAGATCCATTACGGTATATTGCAATATGGCAGAATATTGAAAAATTATTGTATGATAAAATTTTGCCTGGACAACGTTACGAGAATCAGATAAACCCACATATTATTCAATAAAATTACGTTTTGTGGGAGATAAAATATAGCTTTAAGTAAGCAAAAATATTTTAGGATATTGACTAGACCTCATTTTGTCCATGGGAGATAAAAATATATGTATTATAATATTATGTAAACGCGTTTACTTTCGGTCGAGAAACATTATTTATTCACTATTTAAATGAAAACACTACTTTTTTTATTTTTTATTAAAACTCCCGACCGGTTTCGAAACAACACGTGTCTCATGTGTTGTTCACGTTCTCTCATGTGTTGTCTCACGTAAAAGTGTTACATGTAGAACATAAACTATTAAAATTAGACAATTTAGAAATTTTTGAAATAAAAAAGTCTTTAAATAATAATCGCAACTTAATAAATAATCAAATAAATAATATTTCCTACAGCCCCCTTCTTAACTTAAAGATATCTAATCCATAAAAAAAAAAAAAAAAAAAGTCATAAATTACCCACCCCCATCCATTCATCTCTCAACCTTAGACAAACAATAGACCTGACCATTGAACATATGCACTGACACAACTTACTTCATTATCCAGTTTCATTCATTCTTGTACCCTTGACAAAGAGACACGTGTTGTTTCGAAACGGTCGGGAGTTTTAATAAAAAAATAAAAAAGGGAGTTAAAAACAAAGTGTTTTCATTTAAATAGTTTATAATGAATAACTACAAAGTGAGTGCTTCCAACATTAATTTCATATTATTTATTCAGTTTATTGCCGAGGATATAAGTGGGAATTTATTCCAACTAACCGATAAAATGAATAAAGCAAAAGTAGTAATCAATTTAAAAAATAAATATCACATATAAGTGCATATCGTAATCAATGTCTACCTTTCTATGTAGACATGATGAGGAGGGAGGGAAATTAAAGGAAAAAGAATATAAGTTTAAAGGAAAAATAGAAAATTTTATTTCATGCAAAATTAAATTAGGTTTAATACTCATTTTTACTAAATAGTTGATATCCAATCTTTGATCTCCGATATAAGGAATTCACAGATAAAATAAATTTTTTTACGGAAATATCAGTGCAGCCATAAAAACACAAGTTATTTAAGGATTCTGTTTCAATTCTTCGTAATGTGAAATACTCTATACCTCAAGAAATTTGGTTTCCTTTGGTGAGATCGTTTTTTACAAATTGAGCCTTTTTCGATGACAAAGCAGCCGAATAAAAGGGCCCCTATTTATTCGAATTCCTTTTAAGGGCGTGTTTTTGTTACATTTACTATTTCCTGGGGCGAAAAGTAAATATTTGCCATCGCTTAAAATCGTGCCTGAAATATAGGCCAAGTGGCAACCCTGATGACGGTCGCCGGGAGTGAAAGAGAGGAGAATAAACATTCCGATTTCAAATATTTTATATTTTGTTTGTTTATTTTTCGCCATCAATTATTTCTTAAGAAAATATAATTCTTTTGGGATACGATAGTTGTAAATCTAATTTTTTTAGAAATTTTTGAAATCCTTATTTGGAAATGGTAGCGTTGTAAACTTTGAGTTTAGAGATCGCCGGCTCGGATAGCCATTCCGCCACTACTTTACTTTCAAGGACATTCCGCTTAGACCTTGTTGAAAAAATCAAAATATTTGCAAACACCGCGAGATTGCATAGATTTCTTGCCCCTTTTTAAAAATGTAAAAAAATTAAAGGTTTATATGAAAATTAATAATACGTAATACAGACGTATCCATTTCTTAATAAATACGACGGCCACACTTCTATTCATCTTATGTTCCAATTTAAAATCTGTAGAGGTAATGATATTTCTAGGAAGTGTTGCCAAATAATACGAGATAAATTTTAGATTTTGCACTACTTGCTGTTTCTGTTGAAAATTTAATGGCAGATTTTTCCGTGGATTATAACTCTCTTTGAAAATCAAAACAAGAACGTCAGTTGGATGTTATTGATTAAAATTACCACAAAAGTGATGTTTTTTTTGTGATAATTGAAGCGAATATTTTATAAACAACAAAACGGGTTTTTAATTTTTTTTTACTAAAGAAAAATTGATAATAAAATTAAAACCGGTTCGCTAATTTCCTAGAATTTCATGTGCCCTTTAATTAAAGAATAACAATTGCTAATTGTTTTTTTCTGCATCCTTTAATTATCCTGAAACCCGGAAAAAAGTGAAGTGACCCACATATTTCGTGCGTAAATAAATAAAGAAAAACAATTTTCAACAACAAGCCAAATCCGTGATGCATATCTGTCCACCTGGCAGCCGACTTCCTCGACGACATGCAAAAAGATGGAGGGACAGTTAGGAGTCGACATCCTTATTCGCCATTCACTTTGTAACACTTCATAAATAATTATGATTTAATAAACTGTTATGGGTGATATAATAATTAAAAAATAATCTCGTAATAATAAATTACTGCCGTTACTACTAGCCTTTTGTGCCACCTAAATATACGAGTACGTACATTTACAAGACTCTTTAAAAGCAAATTTAACCGTATTAAGAAAATATCTATTTTAACTGTCTGTAACCTTTCATTCTTAGAACATTTTATACCTTTAAACATGATGATAATTATAATTTACAATATTCAATAAACCTATGTTAATTATATAAGGTAATAAGATACTGTGTAGACCTTTAAAGGCTCGAAACATAAAAGATAAGCCTTAATTAACGTTAATTAATACATTTAACGTAGGAGTGTTATGTTAACATAAACATTAAGAAACAGCATTATATAATAAGTTCTCTAAAAATTAAACCGTTGTTTTTGTTTAATATACCAAAAAACAAGATAATTAAACTGACAGGATATTTAAATATCTAGTAAAATAATTTTTATTGCTAAATAATGTCTTCAGCATATTTATCATGCATTTCGCGATTGGTGTGATGTAAATACATGATTTATTTGTTTATTTGTTTGTAATTCAACCACATTACAAAATATAATTTTACATTTTGAACTTAATCTAGGGTGGGTGCTATAGTAATTTGAACATGCTATGATAATTGGACTCCCTTAATTAGATTTTCAAAAACAGGCCTACTCAAAGGATTTACTTCTACCAGAAATGGGTAATTTTTTAGTGAGTTCTTTCTCTAAGTAAATGCATGCATACTCTTGTTTCATTTTAATGACTTAATTTAAAAATAACATTTTATTTGACAGCAAATCTAAAACTTGAGAAAAAACATGATCGTGTTAGCACTAACTTGGCAGTGATTTAAAAAAAATCCTTTATAAATCAGAACTTTTTCAAGCTTTCGGCCGTGCAAACTACGCGTAAGGCTTGAATCTATCAGTATTTGTCCATATTTGATTGGTAAATCAAGAAATAGCCTATGGTGCAAGAGAAAATTAAAATCGGTCCAATCACTGTAAGTTTCATGCTTTTCAAAAAAAAATTGTATAGGATTTTTAATTATTTCGTTTAGGTTTTATAAAAGGCCTTCCGAAAAAATCCTTTAATATTATAATTGAGTCAATACAGTTCCAACAACACTTTGTTTTGTACAATATTTTTCTTAAGTGTCCAATAGCTATAACATCCATCCTAGTACCTACCTGTTAATATTGTACATCAGTAAGAGAATTACACGGCATTGTATTTGACACATCAAAAAATGAACCTTTATGTATATTTTATGACATATCAATAATCAATATTTAAAAAACCGAAGTTAATTTTGATGTAAAGTGAATTTATGATGTGGATTCTAACATGAATTATATTAATAAAATTATGTTTTTTATGTAAATTATGTTTTTTTATGTTTTTTATTATGTACGTAAAATTATGTAAATAAATTTAAAAATGCAGACTTACCATATTTGCCAAGAATTTTTCGTTGTGGTTGTAAGTTCTGAAACAAAAAAAGTATAGTGGTTAATTTAATTCTTGTTTTTGTATAGTGTGGACCAATTAAAACTTCATGTTTAAATAACTAACCGTTCCTTAATTCTTTTAGAGATAAAAATTTATTGTAACGAGCTTTTGGTGGAAAGATAAAGTTTAGAATTACATTGCATTATTTATAATTTTGTGTACAGTTTAAAAATATACTTAAGTATGACAGAGGGAAATGGAAAAGGGCAATAAAAGTTGTGATGTGATAAAAAAAAGGGGCGACGCGCTCTGAACAGGTGCGTACAGACCGCATCTCCTTTCACATCCACCGACCAACTCCAGCGGTAGAAACAAAAGACATTTTTTATATACAACTAAACCAAACATAACAGAAGCAATGCAGTTTGAGCGAACCAGGATCCAACGATACCTGGAATAAAAAGATGTGATTTTAAATGCAATATTTAATTACCAAAAAGACTCTAAATTACAATAAAAAGAAGATCTTAAAACTAAGGGGATTGTGTGTTAATGTGATTTGTACAATGTGACTCGCAGACTCATGAAAGCTCTTGATGTAAGTTCCGCAGAGGTCGACTTCGAACATCAAACATCAAACGTCAACAGCACGTTCCTCCTTAGTATACAGGTTATCCGGCACCGCGTGGACATTTCCAGCGTCCCAACTCCAATAAGCATTGCTGAACGTCACATCTTATGGTTATGTTGATTATCCCAGACGTCCGTTACGTGAATTTAAAAAGGTTGAAGGTGAAGATGCATTGATTGATTTGAGTAAGAAATAGTTATAAGCAAAGATAGTACAGGGGAAGTTGTACAGGGAGAGCTGTACTGGGAAAACCCTTTGATAGGAAGAAAGAAAATAACATGATTATTTATAGCGCCAAGAAAAAGTGAATGTATATAAATTAATTTGAATGTAAAACTTACCGATTATCGCCAGCTTCCCAACAAACGAAGCAGTTAGTTACATGGTTAAGTCTGCTTCGGCCAAGCGATGAAATCGAAAAGGGACCATTATGATCGATTTGCACACGAAGCGTGGCGTATTCTTTTTGACATACCGCGCCGTTTGACAATACCAAATACTGTTGCCAGTACAACTCAATTAAATATCAAAACTAGAACGTTAGGTACCTACTGGTGTACCATAACGTTACAACGTACCTAAATTAATCACATACCTTCATCAAATCACTGAAGTTTTTTTTTTTATCCATTGGGGTTTTGGGTTGGTATTATATTTACAATATTCTCGTACATTATACCCACTCTGTCTGAGGTACGTAATTGCCTTGATTCGAGTCGTACATAAAATTTAATAAAAAAATATATTGCTCCCTTCAAACAGCTAAGAATTTTCTGTAACAAATACTTACTTATGAATCGAATCTTATTTTTTCTCAAGTACTTGAAAGCAATACGTTTTTCCTAATGAAAACAATTTTCGCCATCGAAATTTCAGAGCCTTAAAAACGAACGATACTTCAGTGTATAAAAAACCAATTTATTTTAAATTATTCTCCCCGTAAGACTTTATTTACGGATTTTGACACAGTTGTATTTGAAAGTGTTTTTATTAAATATATCTATTGACAGTAAAATTGCTGATTATTAAATTTAAATAAGTATATTAAAACTGTTATTGATTGCGTATTTAATTTTTTAAAACACACACTTCCATCTTTGCAGTTAAAATGCCAAAAAACTGATTTTAAGGATTTTGGTTAAATTTGCGGCTTAAAAAGGGAAGCCATTGGTTTGAATCCCATTTTTTAACAACTCTTTTCCTCATTATCATAATTATTCCATATTTGCTCCTTATGTGTAGGATATGGATTCCACAAACTGTCTCCCACTTTATAAAAACTTAATTTTTTGACGCTAGTGATTTACGACTGTACGAATTGAGTTTATTTCAAAAACGTAGATTTAGATGTAGACTGTAGACGTGGCCTAGCATGGGCATGACTTTTTAAATTCCAGGATACGCCAAATCGCTAACTTCATTAATTACTTTTGCTTTCGCATCCATGCAGATTATGTCGCAAATGACCGAATATTAGCGAAATCGCATACTGCAATTTGAATAGCCGTGTCCGTGGTAGGCTACCAGACATAGAAAGGCGGGCGGGAACTGGTAGACGATCGTTAAGCTTGAAGACAGTTTGTGGAATCCATATGCTTCACAAGACGTGCCAATATGGAATGAAAAAGACGACGATGAGTTGAAAATAGCTTCGCAATTTTTGGGTATTTCATAAGGGCTAAAATGCTTCATTAAAAATAAATGAGTTAGTTAGTCTGTATTGTGAATTTTCTCAATCTTGAGTTCTTTGCGGTGTATTATCTACAATATTTTACACGATTTTATAAGCATGAAATTGTTATAAATGTAAGTCATAAATGTAAAAACCCCCCCAATTATTTAATGACGTAAGCCTTTCAACACTGTGTATTCATTCAAAAAGTAATAATTTACATACATAAATCATCAATCCATCATATTTTTTACAATTAGGAAAAAAGTAATTCTTTCCACGCAAAGTAATAGCATATTGTGAAAGGGTAAAACGTTTTCCCTAAGGCTACATCATTACCGTATTCCCTGTGGATTTTTAATACGCTAATGTATTTATAATGAGATTTAAGGGCCAATAGAACATTTTTCATAAGTGATTTTCTGAAAAAAGGGTAAATTGGATAATCCGTTTGTAAATAAGAGAAAGTAAATTCTGAATATCAATCATAATAGCGTAATAGCGTAGCTGAAATATCGTAACTATCTAAAATATTGAATTATTAATGAATCTTTCTAATTAATTTACTATAGATATTGACTTTTTAACAATCCATTTACTTAAAAATTATAACTTTATTTTATTATTTTTTTCATCTTTTAAAAAATTAACAGAAAGTTGAATACATAGTGTAAACGTAAAATCATTCTTACTATAAAGACCATAACAATAACATAATCTACGTCATTTTTAATTTTATATCTTATAATTATTTCCCTTCTTCTTCTTCTGGTATAAAAAGATATCAATATCTGGTTTTTTTTTAAACTATCTTGTTTACATTATCTGTTATTTTTCCATTTTTACATGACCTTATTTCTCTCTTTTGCCACGTGCAAACTGCTTGACTTTCACAGTATACCCACAAACAGGCTTTGCCTTGGTGGGATTTTTGTTTATTTTTTTTAATGTTTATGTGTTTTTATTGTATTTCTTTGTAAACAAAAACTTTTCTTTTGAAAATAAATAAAAATAAAATAAATTAACAAACTTTTTTTATAATCACTTGTATACCTTGTAAACCTTCTTAGTATTTTAACTGTATTTTAAATGTATAACTTGTAAACCTTCTTAGTATTTTACCATGACCACAGTTCCAAGATGTTTTTTCTATTTCTTCTATTTATCAATATTTATGTTACTCTTGTTTCTAGATACTAGAGTACTGTAATTTTATTTTTCTGTATTCTATAATATTTAGTGTCTTTTCACCAGTTGATGGGAGAACTTTACTCCCTAAAGCAGGTAGTGTTTTAATTAATCATAAATCATTTAAAAACTATTTCCCCAATCATTCTTAAACATTATTTTTTATTTATTCATGTTCACGTCCACCTCCTGGCTACTCGATTTAATCAATGATACGTACAGAAACGAGAAATTAAACTTTGTGAATTCATTTGATTTGAATGCCAATATTGATCCCTAATTCAAACGAATGTAACACTCAATTAAGTTGACTCTCTTGTCAAATGTAATTTCGGAGTAAATTGGAAATGCAAATAGAAAATTCATTATTACTCGGTGAAGTTTAAACAGGAAAATCAGCATTCAGAATTACGATTACTTTTAAAGTACCCAGTAAACATTACAGGAAAATTACAATTGATATCTCAATGGAGAAGTATGAAAGGGAATGCAATATCTAGGCATTTACAGGGCTTATGCCCTATCATTGGCTTAACTTAAGTGGCCAATTAAATAAAGTGGTAATTGAATGCAAGCCCGTCATGTGTGAAATCCAGTTTTTATCTACTGGGAGGATGCTCGGGAACGGGCGGCCGCTCGCTTGGCTTGTGAGGCAGTTTGTGGAATCCATATGTTCCACATAGTGAACGGATATGGTATGATAATAATGATGATGATTATAGGACTTATCGTTGGGTTAAGTTAGGTTAGGTTGGGTTTAAGTTAGGTTAGGTTAGCTTAGGTTAGGTTAGGTTGTGTGTAGATATGGAAAAGTGGGAAGCAGGAGTATTATTTACCTACAAAAATTAAGACGTATTTGAAATATTAGTTTAAAGGAAGTCTTTAGTTTTTAGTATTCTTAAAGGTTTCTCGAGGGGTATCAAAATAATAGTATCAACCCAGATACACGAATAAATTGCTTTTGTTAAGCTCTTCTGGGGTACTGTTAAATAAGGGCGGAATAATTCTGTATTTTCTTTTGAAGTAACAACAACTATCAACCTCAGTTTATTTACTGAGGTCTATACGAGAAGGGAGGGGGAGGAGGCTGTATCGCTAACTGTAAATTGTAGGGAGGTTCCGACGCCAATATTTCCCTGAGAGCTTTTGTGGTTTATATATAACGGATTATAAAGGATTAGGTGTTTTATTAAATTTATTAGATTTTTAATTTCTTAGAGGTAGCTTATAATGCTGTTACACAATTTTATTTTTAATTTAAAGAAGTTTGTGCATTTTTATTTATTTAAAATTCTATACCTAAAAACTTACCTTACAGGTGACCTATTTCGTAAATTTTAAGGATTATTGAATAAAAAACCATAATAACGGTAGATACATATAGCGTCTAAAATATATAGAGAAGAGAGCGCTAAATGTGTATGGAGACAGGACCAGGGCATGTATAATCCCACGCATTTTAAATATACTGCCTGAAGAAAAATATTAAATGAAGAGAAAAAAAAAGACAAAAGAAGTATTAAAAAAATATTTTATAAACCTTATTTTTCAAATACTATAATTATACATATGTATATTTATTTTTAAATAAATTATGTTAAATAACATCTAATTTTACAAGGCATCAGGTTCTCGGCGTCCCGGTCGTCCACTGTTGACAATTCGTCGGCAGTTTGCGTCAGAGCTGCGGGACGTGGACTTGACTTGGGAGGATGCGCGGGAGCTGGCAGCCGATCGCTTGGCCTGGAGGCAGTTTGTGGATTCCATATGCTCCACATGGGGAGCGGATATGGTATAATGAATGAACATCTAATAATACCAAAAAATGTATAGATATGTATGTTGAAAAAAAAACCTAATGTAATAAAGAGCAAATACCTGCTTTAAATAAAAACATATGTGAATTTTGTATTTATGTTCTATATCCTTTGTCCATACAATCGTACTCTTTGATTTTTCCATGGAATGTAGAGGAATGACACCTTATACACATCGACAAAAAGCATGTTTGCGTTGTCTTATTTTTTAATTATTTTTTTTCGATAGGAGGTAAATAAATTATTATCCGGAAAAAACAAATAAACACGCTTCTGATAGATATCTAAAACGTGTGATAATCTCTAGTGCTAAATTCCAGGGAGAAAATCTAGGAATACGATTGTGCGGAGAAGCGGTAGCGGGTCACGTGACATACTCTTAATCAAACGTTCTTTTCTTTCAATCCTTTGAATCGGAAATCTGACGGTAATAATGTTTTGATATGAAATAAATCCAACAGACGACGGAAAATATTTGACATTTTGACACATCCCCCGAACTGTCATCCAGATGTAAGAAAAACCAAATCCAATCCCTTTTGGCATGATACATCATTCAAGAAGTTGACGTATTGAAAAAATACTCTGTCGTTAAAATTAGACATTCATTTTTACATTTTCCCAATTCATTTATTATCCGGGGTGTTTTTCTTTAAGAGCCTTACGTTAAAATGACTGATTGATTGATAACAAAATAAAATAAAAAATCGAAATAATACGATAAAATTTAACAGCTTGCGCATGTTTACTAATGTACAAGTGACCAAAATTTGCATTAATAATTAGTGTTTCATAAAAATAATTGAAAGTTTAAATAACTAAAAAGTAAAATTCAATTTATATGGTATTAAAATCAAAGTAGATTTTGGTTCTATTTGTTTATTTTTATGTAGTGACAATTGTTTCGCTTTGTTAGGGAATTTTAAAATGAAGTTTAAAAGGTGCTTGAAAATTCCCTAACTAGTCGAAACAATAGCAAAAACAAATAGATCTAAAATCGAGTTTGATTTAACTAACAAACTAACTGACCATCACACCATTTCTCCGAAGGGGTAGGCAGAGAGGATAGAACGCCACACCGCTCTGTCCTGGCACACTTATCTTGCTTCCACATTCATATATCTTCTCATGCACGCACGTCGATTGTTCCAACTTCTTACATGCCCACTTTCAAGCACTTGTTTTACTTGATCATGCCATGTCTTTCTCGGCCTTCCTCGATTTCTACATCCAGGCACAGTCGCATCATATATTTTTTAGTCGTTCTTTCATCGTCCATTCGCTCTACATGACCGAACCATCGTAAAAGACCGTTCTTAATTTTGTTGATGATGCTTATCTCAGCCTTGCACTCTGTTCTTATTTCGACATTTGTACACCTATCACACATAGTCTTACCACACATCAAGATCGCATTTCAACTGCATTCAATCTACTTTCGTTCTTCTTTTTCCAACACCACGCTTCACTACCATATTTACATAAGAGTTTGATTTAAATATTACAAATATGTTCTATAAAATAAATGCCAACTCAATAAAAAAAAAAAATTATACTGTCACCAGAGGTCTCCTCTAGATTATTAATATTGTTTAATAAATTAAACAGTATAATATTTTCTAAATTATATTTGAGAAAAATGTAGTGGTAACCCATCGATAATAATATACTTTGCACATAATATTCCTCGCAAAAATCCGTTAGTTTTATTCATAATGTATGAAAGTTGGATGTTACGCGTTATTAGTCTTTGTAGAAAGGAGAAAATTCACCCCACCCAGTTTCCTTTGTTTAGCAATCAATCATTACTATAGTTTACGTTCTACGCTATAACAGGCTGTAAGTTTTAGGCTGTGTTTAGGCTGTACTTCCAAAGTTTCGGTTCTTACCTAAAACAAGATATCGAGAAACAATGTTAGGTAGGTAGTAGATACGGACCGTAATATACGTATTTCCTTGTAAGAGCCCCCGCAGTCTAGAGACTTTCTATCGGGCGATAGTTTAGTCGGGATTTTTATCAGTATGAAGATGTATGCAAGTGCGCATACTACAACGATCCGGTATAGGCCGATAGCTTAATAAGTATGGCGCTCTTCCACGCGCGCACACTTGCCGATCGTTTAATTGAGCGACAGTTATAGCTCATTTCACTCCGAGCTTTGGTGCGGGACGGTCAAACTGGTTAAGTTCATTCGATAAAAGGCGAAAAACTTATTGGGGTATTCCAGTAATTTCGAATGCATCGTGTAAAATTTTCCATTCAATAACCTATCACTGTAGATGGGATGCACCCAATACTCTCGGTTTCTCTTCTTAATCTTTCTCCTTCGTAGTATTGCAGCAATAATAAACTTTTCTTGACAATATTGTTCCAACATTCATTGCGACCACTCTCTTCAAAAGTCGTTTATTAACTGGAAAATCATTGGAGAGCAGTTGGCCGACTGTTCTCCAGTCTGCGCACTCATCACCAACCCGACTGTTTTGTTGATTCAGTGTGCGCGCTAGCAGCCCAACCCGACTAAACTATCGCCCGATAGAAAGTCCCTAGTCTGCGGGGGCTCTTAGACTTATAGACTATACCTGCTACTACTAGTTGATTATATCCGTGACTAATAGTGCGTAGAACGGCACTGCATCGGTACAAAAATTGCAGTGAAGCTTGATAATGTGTTACTTAAAGGAAACTTGAGATCAAATTCATCACTTTGTATAGAAAATTATAGAAAATTAACGTATGATAATGACGTATGTTAACATAACCTCTCGTATGTTTGTTCATCCACCTCGTAGCACAATGATAGCGCATTCGACTACCGTGCATGAGGTCGTTGGTTCGATTCCCGTAGGGGGTCAAAATGAAATATTTATTTACATTAATATTTTACACATTAATATTTTCAAATTAATGTTTCATGTGTGATACCTTGGACTGGTACTGAAGCGTAAGAGTGATTATCCTACCCTTATGTAATTAAAATGATCAAGAGACACTGCACTTAGTGTTCCAATGCAGTGCCCTATGCACCATTGGGGTGCGAATAAGGGAAAGTAGCAGTAGTAAACCAGGTGACTTTAAATCAGGTCTGGTACAGAATTACTTTTTTAATATAAATTACTCGAATTTGTAAGCTTTCACTGAGGGCGTTTAAATTTCCATTTTTTAAGAGGAAACACATGTCACAATTTAAAATATGAAATAGGTACGACTACTTTACTTAAGTTCCAACTTTATCTCGAAAGTTAAACGTTTTTCAATAAAAGGAAAAATTATTGAAATGCGTGTCTTGTTAC
>JAGVSP010004582.1:0-43196 GCA_022494985.1 Micrasema minimum
TTCAGATGGAATTGCAAAATGAGTGATATTAATATTGTGAGTGGCCACGATATCCTGTTTTGGTAAGAATATCTGAAGACTTTAAAATAAAAGTGACACTATATGAAAATTGGTCGATTTTTAATTATATGTGCTTATATTGGATTATTTAAAATAAAAAAACTCAAGATCTGCAATTGATAAACTAATTAAAGAATTTAGAATACAAAAAAACCTTGTCATCCACCGCATTGGTTTTATTAAATCTATATAACCAGGGGTTTTTTTTTTAAAAAGAAGGTGCCAGAACGCACTTCATGTCAAGCTTTTTAATTTAAAAAAAATTATTCAAATGTAACTTAAATGAAATTAAAAGGAGCTAAGCCACGCTATCATTCTAACGAATTATTATTGTAATTACTTAAGCGCAAATATTTTTCCGTTTAATTGATTTTTAAATAAAACCGTAAAAAAAAGGTGCCGGAACGCCGTTCCACCGCATTACATGGAAAAAAAAGCCCTGTATATATAACTCATAATAAAGTAGTATATATACTATAAAAATTGTCACCGAATGCTTAAAATCTGGATGATATATGTCTACATCTTTAAGAATTTATTATTAGGTGTTCAGAGCTATCACAATGTGAGACCTATGTCTCGAAAAGATATGTCAATTTCCGTGAATATGTGTGTATTATAAAATATTCACTGAAATTGGTGTTTCTGATCCAGACCACAATTCGTCCATAGTGAGGAGTAATGCTCATCTCTTTTCGAGTAGAAGTTTGTGCTGTATAGTAAGTAATATTCTCAGAAATGCGCTTTTTTAAATAGTGGTGGCCATGATATCCTGTTTTGGTAAGAATATCTGGATAAGACTTTAAAATAATAGTGACACTATATGAAATTGGTCGATTTTTAGTTATATGTGCTTATATTGGATTATTTAAAATAACAAAACTCAAGATCTGCAATTGATAAACTAATTAAAGAATTTAGAAAACAAAAAATCTTGTCATCTACCGCATTGGTTTTATTAAATCTATATATATTTTTTAAATTTTTTTTTTATTTTTTATTTAACCACCTCAACAGGCCAGGAGGCCCAATTACAGAGGGAAACAACGTTACAAACACCCAGGCTTGAGAAAAATCACTTTTTATTTTTGTGTTCTCACCGGGAATCGAACCCGGAACCTCCGTATCGTGAATCCAGCGTCTTAGTCATTACGCTACGGAGGCCGCCATTAATAATAATAAAGTAGTACTTATATATACTATAATAATTGTCACCGAATGATTAAAATCTGGATGATATATGTCTACATCTTTAAGAATTTATTATTAGGTGTTCAGAGCTATCACAATATGAGACCTATGTCTCGATAAGATATATCAATCTCCGTGAATATGTGTGTATTATAAAATATTCACTGAAATTGGTGTTTCTGATCCAGACCGCAATTTGTTCATAGTGAGGAGTAATGCTGATCTCTTTTCCAGTAGAAGTTTGTGCTTAATAGTAAGTAATATTGTCAGAAATACCCTTTTTTATGCATTACACTTAAAGTAATCAAAGAATTAGGATAACAAAAAATCTTGTCATCTGCTGTATTGGTTTTATTCAATCAATATAAATAATAATAAAACGGTAATAATTTTTTTAAAATTAGTATCACTGTTTTAAATGTGAAATATTTATATATTTATATGAAGATTACTGTGACCGGCCGAGGACATAAAGTACTGGAGGCTGAAGTTGAAGGAGGTCAAGTCTTGATTTGGGCTGTAGCGCCATCGAAGAAAAAGAATAATGAAGTTTGCTATGTGAGGTCTGATGGATAAGATATGTCTATTTCAGTGAAGATACGTTTATTATATAATCTTCACTGAAATTGCCATTTCCGGTCAAAACTGAGTTCCTACATAGTAGGAGTCAAGCTGATAAACATTTCTGTTAAATTTACTCTTGTTTCAAATTAACACTTGAGTACTCGCTACCGGGTCTGTCCGACCCAGTTGACTACATTGTGAGAAAAACTACTACTTCTTTCCCTTATCCGCACACACTGGTGCATAGGGCACTGCATCGGTACACAAAGTGCAGTGTATCTTGATCATTTTTTTATTACATGAAGATAAAAATCAGGATAACTAAAGGTATGCAAATTAATATAAAAAACTTTTGGTTGTCTGTAAAGTCGGTTTACGGACGATAATTTTACGTGATAACGTCATAAGAAAACATTGATGAAAAATAGCATACTTTTATGAATTGAATTGAATTATTATTACTGAATTATCAATATTTTGTATAATACAAAGCAGGAGTTAATTGAAATTTTTTTTTTTCCATAAATT
The DNA here is from genome assembly GCA_022494985.1 of Micrasema minimum. Lineage (NCBI taxonomy): Eukaryota > Metazoa > Arthropoda > Insecta > Trichoptera > Brachycentridae > Micrasema > Micrasema minimum. The sequence continues at coordinate 2,344 of JAGVSP010004582.1, forward strand.
AACATTTTTCGCACTCGTTAATTTCACTTTCACTTTGTAGCTTGTGTGCTGCTGCTGTCTCCCTTCTACTCGGACGCATCTGCCGATGTAGTGGAAGAGAGATAGATGCGTCACAAACCGAACGCTTAGGCCGATCGTGCCTCTATCGCTTGTTCCGCGCTCTCGCTTGCACACTCGGCTCGGGCGGAACGTGACAATGAGTCATGCTTTTTCGTGTGTGCAGCCGGCGGCGTTCATCGATTTATTAGACGTTATCACGTCAATAAATAATTGTCAGTTAAAATTATTCAATTTTTTAAATAAAACGGTTTTAAAAAAAAGCTTTTTGTATTAACTTTCCCCGCTTCCCCCTACTCCGTTTAAGATACTGTAAAAGATATTATTGTTGCTTTGTAGTAACGCTATTTTCATCACATTTAATTGGTTTATTTACAAAAAGGCATCAATATTTGTGAGTGGCTGGCTGCTAGTTGTGTAGGTATTCTAATAACATAACGTGACAAACATTCCCCGGTATTCGTAACCGATCACTCTGCCACCGAGACCACTCCTCCACCGAACTAGCCTTGTTTACTAAAATCCTAACTGTAATTTGGCAAACAATCGGTAAATCAAATGATTAAAATCCATCTCTGGAGGTAATTTTTTATACCTAATGGTAAAGTCTATAATTGAAATCTGATCCATAAATAGTTTAATTCAAAATAGCAACTATAACGATAACTTTATACAAATATTAGGTAGACCTATGAGATGTAGTATCTATTTACTTACGAAATGAAAAACACACCTCTACTTTATGATATACAAGAACTACGAAGATAAAACATCAGCACGGGCATTGCCCAGTGAGGTATTTCATAGATCTAAATTAAATAATATATAAATTAATATTTTACTAATTAATTAATAAAATAATGTAACATGATTTAAGTACTTAGGTATTCACACTGCAGTTCAAGATGCAATAGTAAATATCTCGTGCTATACCATAGTGATTTTTTGGTGCACAATAAATCATGTGAACGGATTTATATTACGTCACCGCGCACCGTGTTGAATATAAAGCTTATATTAAATCTTGGAAATAATATGATTAATATTTCGGTTATATTATTTACCAAGACAACTTGGGGATTAATGTGTAGTGGTACAGTCGCGGACTCCGAACTGGAATCTCTAGGTTCGAATCCCACTCTAGCATACTTATTTTCGACTATTTTAAAGCGGCCGTGAAATTGAAATATTTGAGTAAGTACATCAAAATTGTTGAAAATAATTTAATAAAACTTATCGATAAAAAAGTCCATTAAAAAATATACCTAGTAATTTTTTAAAAACTTTTCTTTTCAATAATACGAAAGCTCTCGTAGAATTATATGAAGTCAAATATTTTTTTACGACTGTAAAATATGTTCTCCTTGCTGGGAATTGAACTCAGGAAGATATACGGTAGCCTATCGCGCGAATCACTGTACCGCAAGGGCACTAGATGAACAGATACTAACGATTACCTTTCTTCAAATGTAATTGCATAGGTAGGTAATATTGATTTATTAATTAATTTTAAACACAAAAAAATGTACAATGTACATGCTTATTAATACCTATATAGCAATATCTGCCAACAAACCCTGATTAATCTAGTGAAGACAAACATTAAACTACTGGGAATAGGTAGTATCTATACCTACCAAAATGTTTCGTCAATATCGCAGAATATCGTCATTGATACAAATTCACAAATACGCTAATGCCCGAATGGGACAGTTCTTTGTTCAGAAAATTAACAGTTTCTTGTTCAGAAAACTGAATTCTGTAGTCAAATTTCTGTCAAAAGACACGCTAAATATGTGTATTTTTAAAACGCGATTGTAAGTTATTATCGTATGTTTGCTCTCAGGAAATTATATATTTAGCTAATAATGTAAAAATATGTTATTGGTTTTTTACGTATTTAAAAAGCATACAATAAACCAATGTCTACTTAAAACGTTTACATAAAAAACATTGACTGTCATGTCAGCTTTAATCTGACACTAGCACACGCAGCAGTTTTAGAACGGGACCGTTTTAGACTGCACAGAAAACTGTGTAGTGAACTGTCCCATATATAGCGGGCTTAAGTATTTGAAATTTTTGAAAATTTTCGGAAAATCCACAGCATTTTCCAGCCAAAGTAAAACACAAATTCAGGTGTATCTTAAGACGAAAACTATATTACATAGCAAAATAATCTCCCAGAATGCTGTTGGTACCACCTGGACCCAAAAAAATACTCGATAATGGCACATATTAAACTTTTAGTACCAGATTGCCCTTGAAACATTTTGCTGACATGGTAGCCACCCAGAAAACAGCAGAAACCTAATCAGATCGCCAACTGAACTTGATTATAAACGTCGACTGCATATTTGATGTGGAAATGACTGGACTAGAGATTCTTTTCAAAATCCTCGCGACCGGGAGTCGATTTCGCGGGGTGAGATAGATAGGTACCTACATCATGCAGCAATGTGTAGTATCTTCCTAGTATAAATAGAGATCGCCTGCCAGCCGAGGACCAGTTCATCATGGCACGTCTCGTGGTGATGTTAGTGCCTTTGGCCTTCGCGCTCATAGCGGCAGGTGCGTATTTACCATTTTTACTATTTGAGGCGTATGGAAACTAAAGCGCCAGTGTCCATAAATATGTCTTTGAAAACTTTATTGTTTAGATTGCTCCCCGATTTGTGCTTGTGTTGAATTAAATTAATGTTTTAGAAGAAATAACATCATTTTGAAAACAAAAAAATTCCTTAGGTACTTTAATAATATTGTTCCAAGTGCACTGGAGTAAAAATACCTAATGATTAAATTTTTGTACGACAAAAACACTAATGTTAAGTTAAATTTAACGTAATTGCATTAAGCAAATTTACATGACTTATTATGTCAGTTTATTACGGTAGGTAGGTACCTACTACATTCGGGAAATCCTATAGGTACCAAAGTGAAAATAGTACTACAATATTATATTTTTTGTATTTCGTCGCCACGGTGCAGGTGGAGAGCTAAGAGAGCATATATGTATTGTATGTGGGTTGGCTCTCTTCACCACCACGACTATGGTTTTTTACTCTCAGTTGCATTTTAATTGAAAAGCTTTTATAAGTTATTTTAATTGACAAAGCTGACATTTTAAAAAGGAAATATATTGTTTTTGTGTTAAATTGCATAGTAAAGAATTAGTTTTTACTTTTGAAAATACCTTTTTAAAAATGAGCTTAATGGATACAGCATGGTTTGTTTCAACATGCCTCATTTCTATTTCCTGTATTTCGCCTATGTCTATACCTACTTTAGCAGTAACTCAGTACCGACTTAGTATGTAGTTGCATGTACATTTACATAATTTTTACTCAATACTTCATTATACACCTCTCTTAGACCTAGCGATATTTAGTCAAAGATCAAGGTTATTATGAAAATCACTCAGAATCCTTAAAAATAAACACGCCAAAAACAACTACCAGATAGATGGATATTTGCAATGCTGCTGGTGATGATGAATGCTGTAAATTTAAGAGAAAAATATGTTTAAAAACCTAACTGTCTGGAAAGCTCTTTCTGCGTACCTAAATAAATGAGATCCGATTTCAATTATCACCTTATCAAAGTTAAATAAGTTTCTTTCCACAATTTGGGTTTCAGCAAATTACTACCACTACATTACTTTTTCCGCACACCTGCAATGGTGCACTGCATCGGCACACCAAATGCAGTGTACACCAATCATTTTATTACATGAATAAGATGATCAATCATACGCTTTTTTATTACATAACATGGTCATCATGTGTGATGCCTTGGACTGGTACTGAAGCTATATGTAAATTTAATCAGTAATAATAACATCATAACTTATTTATATTAGCGTAAGAATCTTAATTAATTTCTATATATATTTCTACTTACATTTTAACTACTTTTAAATTAAGTGAATAATAGTAATGATAGAAGTATTCATACCTATTAGATAAAAGTATGATCGTTCAGATTGAAAAAACTATCAAAAACCCAAGGTCGCTTCTTGTAAGTTGTGTGAAAATGACGCATAAAACCGGTAATTTTTTTATGGTGCGTTGCTATTATATATTACGATTTTTGTAAATAAGCAAGTTCATTCAAAATTCAAGCTACCTTTAAAAAATTTTTTTTAGACAGAAATGGTACATTGCCAACTCAATCAAATATTTTTAAAATTGTGTTTTTGTTATGTTACTGTTAACTTGCTAAAAGAGTTTTCTTTTTCGTTATTTTTTGGATTACAGGTAAACACAAATAATAAAAAACCAAGATAATATAACCGTCTTAACCCGATTATTATAGTCAATTAGATATTCAAAATAAATTTATCAAGTTGAATCTATTATTTATAGTACTGACGGAGTACGTATTATGTGTCGTGATGAGGAAGAAATAATTGCTTTCATGTCCGTAAAATACTTGAATTAGTATATTTTCCATGGAAAAATAATATTAAAAAACTCGAAGGAACACAAACTCGTACTTAAATATTAATATCGCACAATTCGATAAGTATTCATTGCTCTAACATAATAAAAAAATTGTAGGCGCTTTAAGTAGTAAATTTTCGGTAACCAATCATTTACTGCAAATAAATATAATATAAAAACTATCATCATTTTTTACAATATTCATATATTTTTAATTACATAAACGAACAGCAAGTAAGTTAATAAACACGCAGATTTTACATAAAATACTTAACAAACTTTTACTTATCTTTTCTGTTAATCTATGTAAATACGTCGATTTTTTTTTAAATATGCGGATACATAGACAGATAAAACAAGATGTGGAGGCACAGTGTATATATTTAATAATTGTTAATTTGTTAAATTAAAAATAATCGTATGCATATCTGTAATTTTGATCTATGCAAAGTAGGTACAAATAAAATCTTGTTTCTAATTAATCCACTTTTTTGCATTCCTTCCAGTTTCATAATATTATTTTGATCATCTTTGATTTTTCATTTAAAGAAATGATAAGGATTGGTTGGAAGATATTGCTTAAAAGCAATAAGCCCGCCCTTGTACACTCGCTATGCAATTAATTGTACATGAAGTTTTAAATAAATAAAATAATGATTAGATTGAAGATACTGTAATATTGATTAGTAGGACCTGTAAGTGATTTTCATATTGATATTTCATGTGTGATACTTTGGACTGGTACTGAAGCGTAAGACTGATCATCCTACCTTCATGTAATAAAACGATCAAGATACACTGCACTTGGTGTACCAACGCAGTGCCTTATGGGATAAGGGGATAAAAATGTAACTACAAAAGTAAACAATGATTGATTTTTAAGGTTTTGATACTACTTTAGGAGTTTTAAACTAAAGCCCACTTTATACGGGACAGAAAACTGAAGAGTTTCTTGTGCAGTTGGCAAACTGTCCCGTATAAAGCGAAAACTGTGTGAATATTGAATGGTTCGCGCGACGCCGACGTTTGGTTGACCTGAAGTTAATATTTTTTATGTAAACGTTTAAGTAGATATTGATTTATTGAATGCTTTGAAAAACGTAAAAAACAAATAAAATTATTTACATTATTAGCTATATTAACAATTTCCTGTGTGCAAACATACGATAATAACTTTTTTTAATATACACATTTATCGTGTATTTTGACAGACTGTACAGTTTTCTGAACAAGAAACTGTACAGTTTTTTGTCTCGTATGAAACGCGCATAAGTGTGTTTCTTTTATTTTGTAACTATAGACAACTACAAACTAGTGCTACAAACATTGAATTAAAATTATTATGTTTGCTATTTATTATTGTCAGTTCAAAAAAAATGTATGTATATATATATATACCTAATTTATTTTGATTGCTAAGATATATGCAAACTGTTTTATTAACCTTTTGGTGGTACATAATAGTAATATGGGCAGTTAAAATCCTGAATAGAAGAAACAGTCACAAATTAGAGCCACATGAAATCACAATAAATATTAAGGATAGGATTATTTGGAATTCCCCGATAGAATATGACCGGTTATATTGATTAGCGTATTACCATATCAGCCTATCGTACTGGAGACTAGATATCTGTAATAATGTTCTGTATGGCTAACGAATCCAATTTCCTGCGAATAATATACTAGGATAAAACCACACAAAACTAGTTAGTTTGAATAAAATACATACAAATATGGTTTTAATGCTAATTTTATTTAGATACAACAAGGCTTTTGTAATAAATTTAATTGTATAGGTACTGGGTTGTTGTTTTTATTTTTGTTTAAAAGTTGATAAAACTAATCGAAGGCGTTATGAAAATTAGGCAATCCTCTGCTCGATTTATGAATATATTTGAAGTATTATCAAAATGTAAAAATGCGGATTAAATTTTAATGATTTTTGGTTTTGATGACAGTAATTGGTAAAAAATATTTTAAATTTGATGATTTGTAAGTTCATCCGGTTTAAACGTAGGTATAGATGTAATCACTTGTAGACCACTTGTTTTGGCTTTTGGAAAGCTTAATTCCACATTTCAAAGCTCCATTCCCAACTCACTCAAGACTCGATTCCCAACTCACTCAAGACTCGATATTTGGCACAAATAATATTGTCATAATATATTTGAACCTTATCTACCTACCATTTTTGTGATATTATTAGTGAGTGACATTGATTAAGTACGTGTGTAAACTAATATTGTTTAACTTGTTATTATTTATATTTTTTGTAAATAATGTCGACCAAAAAAAAACATTAACCTGTTAAATGCTTCTCCCAGTGAGGAATGCATTAAAAATAACAATATGTCATAAAAACTGCAATGTACTAAAAATAAATATAAATAAATAAAATGTATGGGAATAATGTAAAAAACTGATCTCCAAGAATTTCGTTGAGATAATTCATAAAAAAGAGAGTAATTTACAGTAACAGGAAATCAGTAGTAATTTGTTTATATATTTATATGTTCTGTAGGGTATTTCATAGCAACTTGAGATCTAGCATAATTAAAGTCGATAAAGAATGTTTACCTGCATACTGACAAAAAAGCTATGTCACTCTTTTATGTAGGATATACTCGTACATTTCTTTTTCTTGTTTAGACATCAAAAAGCATTTGGTTTTTTAAAAACTATGCGATGGACCAGCAAAAAAATACATACCTGCACACTTCAGGGCAAATTGCAAAATACAATAAAAATAATGACTTGTGTCGGTTAACTGTAACAATTTGATGTAACTAAATTCCAGTCACGTAATTATAATTTAGGCAAAATAAACACACGTACGCAACCTAAATAAAAACCGAGATTTTCTTTGGTTATTTTGAAGTAGCTCTAACGGTTATCCAAGATTGAATTCGAAATAATGGCTTGTAGGCAGTTTGTAGTTACTGCATCTACTACCTTTGGGTAAAATATTAAAAAACGTAACATTGGCTGAAAATTCAGTTGTGCTTGGTAGAATTTAGATATTCGTACCATTACAAAATTTCCTCAACATATTATGGAAATTAAATAGACAAAATTGCAAATAAAAACTAAAGTACGCACATTATAAGACGGTTCGAAGAATTCTTGCATTCTATCTTGTTGTTGGCTAATTCAAAATAGGTACTCGATGTAGCCAAATGGTTTTCTATGATTTTACAATTATTAATGTTCATCTGAAAGGGGGGTTACATAATATACTTGATAACGGTCATGTATGCGTCACAACCGCGATATACTCGTATTAAGTGATTTGATGACTAATTTCTGATTATTTCTAACTAATCATCACGCCATATCTCCGAAAGCAGAGAGGATAGAACGCCACACCACTCTGTCCTGTCATACTTCTCTCGCTTCATGCATCTTCTTATGCACGCACGTCGATTATATATATTTTTTCTACTTCTCATTTGATAATTAAATATAATTTTATTTCCACAGAGACTGCCTACTATGTGCCGAAGTCGTTCTACATGATCGACCAGTCGGGGGCGGCGTCCGCTCCCGTCCTGCTGCTGGGCGGGCGCTCCCTGCTGCGCGCCCGGCGCTCCGCCCTCCCGGGGCTCTCCTCCGCCTCGGCCTCCGCCTCCAGCTCGTCCTCCGGCGGGGGCTTCGGCCAGACCTTCAGCTCGAGCAGCAGCAACACCAGTGAGTAGACTAGAGATATAATATCGTGTTTAGACTATCCCGCCCTCCTAGGTGTAGGCGGTAGTCATAATTGCAATAGGGATTAGTTGAAATCTCGGGAAACCTTTGATCTTAGCTCAGTGTGTATAGAAGCTGACCCACAGGCAATCAGAAGGACCCAGGTTCAAATCCTGGAGCGAACGGCTATTATTTTCAAGCGATTTGATGAATGGACATTGTAATAGTGATTTTTCTATCTTTCTCTTGATGTGTTAAATAAAAACGTAAAAATGTTTACATATAGTATTTTTAATCATCGCTTCATTCTAAGATGTATAAAGTTTAAAAAAAAACTGATTTTCCGAATTTATCCAATCAAATAAAAACGTCTTCTTCCCCAGATGCTGGATTTGGTTACCCCGACCACGGAAGTAACTACAATGGTAACGCCTATAATAATGGTCCCCAGCCCAATATTCATAATGGTCCTCAGCCGAATATTCACCCTAGCCCCCCTCATTTAGTGGAAGCAACGTAAGTATTTCACATGAATATTACAGTAAAATAAAATAATAGCAAACATAAGAAATGATACCGACAGAAATAGCCTAACATGTAGATGCAATAGGGTTCTTCCCGATAACACGAATATTCTTAAAAACGTTATAAATATTTAGAGTATATTTTTACAATTCCAACGATATAAAACACAATGATCAAAAATGTTGTTTTCATTTATAAATTTATGTTTTAAAAACACGAAAATACGAATGATTTTTAACGCCCGTTATTGGTTAATGACGTCATACCCGTCCACCATGAAACCAAGTGAGCGCCTATATTGCTGTGACGTCACACCGCATGCGCGCCAAATGAAGGATTTTGCGAGCGATTTGAAAAAGCGCAATTTCAAACCGCGCTAAAAAAATAATATGGCATCGTAAAAATTAAAAAAAAATTCCCTTGATATTGTAATTTTTCAATAATTTTTTTGTAATAAAAAATAAAAAACCGGGAAGAACCCAATTACATGACTGTAGGCAATTAACGGCCTCTGACGCTGGACTCTTCGTGATCTACGGTCTTCAATTTAGTGAAAATACATGGTTTTTCATACATGCATGAATATTTGTTCGAATTTTCCTCATCTTGTGTTTGTCAACTTAAAATGTTAGATAAACTCTAAGAAAAATAACATGGTTCATGTAAATTGGAGTCCGAAGATTACCTGCAAATTGCGTTTCGTGTGGCGTAGATTTAGCGATGTAGTTAATCCATGCATGTTGATATACCTATTTATGCAACAGAGAATTAATTTCATATCTATAAAAGTAGAAAAATAAGATTATTACTTATAGACATTTTATTTTAAGATCTATTTAAAAATCTTACTTAATCTTCTATTACAAAAATAAAATAATTGCACCAATTATTTTCAATAAATTATTATTTTCAATAAACGGAATTTGTCTTCATTAAACCAGCTCGATATCATCATTTAACCATTAAATAATGATGAACACATTAATGATTTCACTATCCAAAACTAGACGATGATGTCTCTGACCACATCAAGACGCGTTAAAATCTTTGCCCACAAATATAATATGAAGGCATTAAGTATTTACATCATCATTGTGTTGGATTAAATAAAAAACCCGATAAATATATGTAGTGAATATTCTTTCAAATTTAAAGAATTTTTGGGTATTTGAACCTGTTAGTAATACCTGGAATCTCTTTTAAATTTAATACGTAAATTGAGAGGTTATAATAAGATTGAGTTTATTACTTTTACTTTCAAAAATAAATATCTTTAATTTGAGAAATTATCTGACACTTTTCCATAATAACTATTCATTAATATAATTAATCACTCAAAAATTCCACTAGTTTCAAATAGGTTTTCTTTTCTCTTTTCTTCTTTTTTGAAGCCATTAAGAAAGCTTAAAAGCCCCAACGGATCGGCATGAAATGCGTAATTATTTTCATTTTTATCGAAAACGATTCCCGCTGCCTAGAATTAATTAGTTTACATATTTAGGTTAGTGCTTACCTATCATCTTTCAAGGATTGGGTTAAATTCCTGTAAATGACCACCCTGAATCATCCTGTAATGACCCATCGTTGAGGCCATAGCAGTCAACCATGTCTGGAACTATGACGTGAATCCGGTTTATATTTGTTATATCCTCACTCAAGCTATATACTCGATAATAAATACATTATACTACTCAGTACCTCAGTAATAAATCAGCATATAACAACGATGTTAATATGTCTCTGGCGTATATTTTTTTTAGTAAGATTTACTACGAATAAAATATACTTACGAAATTATACCATTTTTCCCGTTAAACTTGCCAGTTTTTTTATAGTTTTAGGTTTGAAAATTTATATTTGTATTATACGTAGGTACTTTTCCTGCATTAAAAAAACGTGTCGAATACGATTGCAAAGATATTATGAGTCCTACTTAGTTTATTTAAGAGTGTGATTTTCAAATATTTCTTAGAAATGGCACTGAAGCGTAAGACACCATCTTGCCTTCATGTACAGAAATAATAAAAATGTTCGCCGCACTTGGTGTACCAATGCAGTGCTCTATGCACCATTGGGTGCGAATAAGGAGAGTAGTAATAGTAGATTATTGTTACTCGTTAGTGGTTGTTTGAATTAATATTCTAAAAATATAAAATTCCACCACACTTATATCTTAACATTTCTATATTACATTTTCATGTACATATAATTTAATCACTGTTATTAAAATCATATTGGGTAGGTACTGACATAATAGATGGGTAGACGAAAAAAGGCACAACAAACTCCATTATACTTTACATTATCGATTCTTTTCAAAGTACCGTTTTCGGATTGTGTAGTTACTTAGTGTTATGTAAATTATCTGTTTAATATTTCAAGTGCAGCAATTGCTCTGATTGAATATTGATGTATTTCGAGAAATTCGTGTACTGAATATTTGAAAGGTATAATGCAGACTGCATAAGGTTTCAGGTTACACCTCTATGTATATAACGGTAACAGTCTAAGGTATGATACGGCTATTTCAGAAATTAATTGAACTTGTTCAAAATTACCGTAAACAGAACTGGGAATTTAGAGTAGAAGTAAGACTATGTGAAACACTTATTACGAAGAATAAAAGTGACTAGAATGTTCCGTATACTATGCGAAATTTCTAAAAGTGAGGAACATTTTATTTTCAAATTAGTAAATTTGATAGTTTGAATGTAAATAACTTTAAATGTATACATATTCATAAATACCCTACGTAATAATCGACGTAGGTACATAGCAGGTACAATATTCATACTTTTTCACAGAAACACAACTATGAATTTGGATATTCATACTATAAAATGAATGGGGATCTTATCGATTCCAAAATATGAATTCATAGTAAAAATTTAAGTACAACCAAAGTTAGTAAAGAAAATACAAATAGACAAACCAACAAAATTGAAAACATTTTTCACGAGTAAAAAACTTAATCTATGTTAGTAGGTAAAATATTTTTTCGAATGTGATTTTCACATTAAAATATGCATATTCCAATTACCTTGGACTGATGCTTAAAAACGTAAGACAACTATCTTGGTTTCAGCAACAAATGATCAAGATTTAACCGCGATTGGTGACACTTAACGCAGTGATCAAATGCACCATTGGGTGCGGATAAGGGAGAGTAGTAGTAGAAGTCTAATGTATGTATACAGGTAATTGACTGAAATCAGTGTTTCTTTGTGATTTTATTTTCATTTCTCTCAATAAAGTGTACAAGTTTCGGTATTTCACGGTTCAAGAACAGAGCTGTAATGGGCCAGTGAACTTTTATTGGGTTTGCTAAAGAAGACGGTTTGGTTTTTAACACAAGTTGGATCCAGTTTTCTTTTTGTGTTAAGTTAGAATGTTCAGAATAAAGCGATGGAATGGCTGACTTCTAGGTTTATTCTACAGGAAGATCGAGAGTTTTTACAGAGAGTCGTAAATCAATCCTCTTTCTGAAAACGTTATTTTTTATCAACGTTATTTATAAGCAATTAAAAATATGAGCGGAACTAACTAGACTAACTTATTACTTTTATTATTAACACTAAAAGCCATTTCCCCAAAAATTATCAAATAAAAATATAAATCTAGGTCTACATTTCTACATCCTCCGCAGAACAGACAACTGAGGAAGTAAAACTTGTTTTAATTTAAGGTTAATTTTAAAAATAATTTAAAGAAAAACCGTTTTAAAAAATATATCTTAATGAAAAACATTTTTACAAACTGGTATAAAAGATACAGTTTTTAAGCGTATCTTTTGATGGAAATATTCATTTTATTTAATCACGGACTACAACTAACACAATGCCGTATTAGCAAATTTCTTAAAAGTTTTTTTATGAGACTCCAGATTTTCATAAGAGTTTAAATTGGAAAAAATAACAGATTTACTTGGTTCTGACACTAATTGACACTGAAACAAATTTTGATAAAAAAATGCATTAAAAAAACTTTGGCAATGCTATCTATCTAAATATAAAATACTACCTACTTAATAATATGTATACGAAAGTATATTCATTGATTTATTAATACTACTTAGATTGAACTGATAACCCAACTAAAAATGAATGACACTTCAAACTCCCTCCAAAGCCTCCAACTCCGCCATACGCCGTGTTAAGTATTTCTTTAACCGCCGGCCGGGTCAGACGTACAGAAAAACTACAATCCAAAATGCCTTCCTGTGTCGTGAAACCGCGTAAAAACCGTACGAGTATAATTTAAACAAAATAGATAGTGTTATTTTCCACTTGTAAATGTTTTTTATTTTTGTTTACAAAGCCTTAAATAAATTATTATTGAAAAGAAAGTTTTCTTCTTAAATAACAGCCAACACAAGAAAAAAAAATAGTCATTTTAGATGAATGGGTTAAAATTCACTTGTACCACGCTCCTCGTAAGGAACGGGTTAGTATTGTATTACTGTTGCTGTACTGTTACCTAATAGAATAGCCCATACCTTTTGCGGTGTGTGGGCGGTAGATGCTTGCCGGCAGTCGGAGGGCTCTGATAGGTCGACCCGTGTTAGTGTATTGTAAGGAATTAAAGGTGTGTAATCTTCGTGTCATTACTTATTTTTCAAATAATTAATTCTCTCTGCAAGGCAGGTCTCTGTGTGTATTAATAAATCACACTGCGTATAATTGTATAATTTTTAAAAAAGAAATGGTTTAATTATCCTGGTAATTTGTATATTATACATGGATTTATTCCAATAAAAAGAAATGATACTATGTTTGTGTTTAGTGTTTCATTTATATAAATTTTGTTGCTTTTAAGAATACCTGATTTTTAAAAATGCATTAGTTTTTCAATGGATAATTATTCATTATTATTTTAAACAATTTTGTACGTACAGTAAAAACAATCCGGATATAAAATCATAGTCACACTGAAGTGAATACATTAATATCATTGACTGAACATCACACAATAATCGTAGTGAATCTAATTCTCACGTTACGCCCGTAAATTTTATTGTTACCAAATTATCCAGGGCTCCAATGCAAAACTTCCTTTGCGGACTTGGCCAAAACAAATATAACCGGGTGAATTACCTTCCGTGTCGGTTCATATTAAATCTATACGAAAAGTAACTGGGATTATGGTGAGTTTTGCGAAGTAAAAAATTAGGAAAAAAAAAAACACAAGAAAATAAAAAAGAATAATAAACATAAAAGAAGGCTCTAAATCCATAATATTAGATACGCCAGCATATTAAGCAGTCTACGTGCACTTTTAAATATGTTTGTCATAATTCCGCCTAAATGACAGGATCTTGTTAAAATGGAAGAGAATAAAAATAAGCGTGTATCAAGATCTATGGGCGTATCTTTACCATCACCACAATAATGATATTACCTTTACAAAAAGATGCTGTGTGTTCAACGTTAATGCGTAGGCACTCTCACCCTCATGAAACAAAATGTAATTTTTCAAATTTCTAATAATGGACAACATTATATGAAAAAAATTTATTCTACTACAAATATATAACGTTTCCTATGCATCATTTTTCGAGTTTAATGAGAAACGATGTCAAATATTAGTTTTGGAAAACAATATCAAAAACACTATAACAAGCCGTGGTGCCTTCTAGGTACACCAAGTACATGTACTGGAATCTTGATATCTATTGGTTACATGAAAGTCAAGACGAACAGTCTTTAAGCGCTTCAGCGCCAGTTCAAGGTGTCAATATAGATATGTTTTGATGTGAAAAGTCAACATTACAAGATAAATATTTAATATTTGGATACCATCACGGGGAAATCGTAACCCGAGGACCTCATGCATGGTAGTCCCATACTCACAATACCGCTACACCACGAGGCGGACATAGGTACCAGTTTTTACGTTAGGTACCCTATTTAATTTATGTTGTTAATTTTTCATTATCTATCTAGACAAAAAAAGAAATGATTAACTTTTTTACATTTAGTTTTTAAAACAGTAAATGTTCTCAATTAATATTACCCATAGTGCATTACGCATTAATATAGGTCAGGCTACTATGGTTATTTGTATTTGTCTAAACCACAAATTAATGTTTCCACATTACAAATACTTGTTCTCGACTTTTTAATGTAGAGTACTACAATAACAGCATAATCATTATTAAATTTTATTCAAATGGTTTTTTTTAATGCCCATATTTACTTTTGGGTTTCGAAAATGTTTACGTTTCTTATCCAACCTACCAATTAAATATAGACGCAGGTATCTTTTTGGTTCTAAAAGTTTATTGACACTACGAACGAAGTTCCTTATTGTTTTTTTGGGCCGTTTACCATCGGTCGTCAAATCCAAAGTCGATATGCAAATTTTCCAGACTGGCGAGAGATTTGATACCAGAATTTCGGTTTTCACATGAAAAATGAAAAATAACATAACAGTTTCTAACAAGATTTGTTTAGAGATTTATTTATTTGTACGTACAGTGCTGTACATTGGCGGGTTTATTGCCCCCTAGTTGGTAATAAAATAAAGTAGTGCAGGTATTTAACGTAAGAGCAATAACAGAAAAACACTTTTTAATATATACACACACATATTAACCACACTCCAATGTCTGCCTAGGATAGATGGGAAGGTAAAAACAGGAATAAAATTTTAAGGAATGAGATAAGACAATGTTTTTTCAGTTTGTTTTATAAAGAAGTGACTGTTTCGGCTTCTTTTATTAGGCATTCGGGAGAATTTTTTTGAAGAAAATAGAGATTGTGTTTGATTTTAAGATAACACTACAATTGTAAGGAGATCGAAAATTCAGTTCGATATATTTTTATAGCTCCCTTCACTATAAAGTATCTATATGGTTTTTGATACAATGTAATGTAAAAAGATAATTACTATAATTTAAAAAACCTTGTTTTGAGTTGATACAATAAAATATATATTATATTTTTTAAACTTGCGGTTGGCTTTTTTCTTACACACGACGAGAAATAATATATATTTGTTATCACGCTTAAATTGTTTTCAGAGGCCGTATATGTTAAGTGATTTTTTATAAAGTAATACAAATAAAATTTGCGTTTAAAAAAATATCCCATTCGCTTGTACCATTATTTTATTCTCTAAGGACCCTTGTTATTAAATAAATTACATCATATAGAAAATGAAGTTGCATGCTTCGGCACGTGGGAACACTCCTTTTATACGTAAAATTCTATTGCTAGATTTTTAATTTCCAATTTTTATATGTCACGTTATTCCCGATATCGTACTCCAGAATGGTTTCTTCTCTTTGTTATCTCATTAGTTTTAATGTGGAATTCGTGTTTGTGAGCAACTTATAACCACGAACCTAATTGAACATAGTCATCCAATGTGCATCCTAATGCTGGCCATTATTGTCTTTATTCCGAGGACGTTGGCGTTGTCCTGATTTACCCACGACCATTTTTTCTATTGGCCAAGGTCAACAGAAAACGTCATACCTGACTTTGTTAACATCAGATACTTGTTTTACATAATATGGATTGAAAAGCTCCCACGTAGCAGCATGATTAGGATCTTAATTATTATTGTATTCTACGAAAATTTTAAAAACTGAAAATGTACCGAACACTTACATCATTGCGCAATATTATGTCATAACTGATGGCACAAGCCGAAACCCGATTCACTTTAAAAACATACATTTTTTTTCAATTCTTTATTTATGTAATCTATACGTACCTACTTTCCCTTATCCCCGCACCCAATGACGCATAGGGCATACTGCATGTGGTAACATCAAGTGCTCAGTGTCATCTGTGTTGATAATTTTATTACATGGAGTAGGATGATTCAGTCCTTACTCTTCAGTGTACCAGTCCAAGGTATCACACATGAAATCATAATAATTCACGTCTAATTTAAAACGAAAACGTATGTTACAATTTTTATAATGTTGATAAATGAATTATTACTAATGTTGCTTACCTAAAGCTAAATAAAATAAGTATGGTATTGTCTATTAGTTGTAGTATAAAGAAAATGTCGACATGCGTCATGTTAACATGCCTATGTAAAAAAAGTCCAGCTTCGAATAATAACCCAGACATTACAATGAATATTTTTTTTTCAGTAGTTTGAGAAATGTTATTATTTTAAATACTTATTCATCAACCATAACCTATTAACAACTGTACTTTTTTAACTATAGTATATTTATATAAAAATATATCCAAAATAATACAACAAAGTATTAAGATGTCTCCAAATAATTCAAATCATCAAATACAGGGAGGGCGGTTAAATTATTTGCCCCTGTATAACATGGTTAATACATGCCCATGAAAAATTAGTGGGAACCGTCAAAAACATTACGCCAGTCAAAGAAATTACTGTTCATAATGAATTAAATGAGGTTACTCCTAATTCTTGCGAGCAGAGAAGTTCAATAGATAGGGGCGTTTCCATTTATCCTAAATTTCTCTAAATAAAGATATACCATACGCTTTCCTAGGGTTAACTTACATAAAAACACACTCTTATATATTCAAATTTCACCCACACTTAGAAAAACAAGACTCTAGCACTTAGACCAGTACACGAGAAACGTTGTACGTAGATGCTAGTGATGACTTTTTGAGATATGGTGTATAAAATTTTTTGTAGAGCATATTAGATGACAGTAGGTGAGTGTACGTAGTGGGTAACTTAGACACCCACAGACGCGGTAGTTATTCCTGTTTCATCGTATGGAACGCCACTTCTCTGAAATTCTTGTTGTATACTTTTTTACAAATAAGTTTTAACAATTTAAATCAAGACGTATTTTATTTCTTTTTACAGATTATACAATCGATTTGCTGACGACGGTTGGATGTGAGTGGGTCTAAGGATTATCAGGAACTCATCCACAGCGAGGTAACGGTGTCTTCTCAGGATCATCTTTCCAACTGTGGATCTCCGCGATGGGAAAAAGTCTCACAACTTTCCATACCCACACGGGCAATATTCTTATACCAAGTATAGTTTGATCTCGGCCCCTTTTACTACTTGCCCATATACCTATCCTAAGTTGTTTATCCGATACAACAGTTTACTCCATACATAGAAGAAAACTAATGTTACAGTTCTAATTTTACTAAAATGTAAATTTATATTCAATTTCATAAGGAAATATACATTATATTGATGTTTTTTTTAACAATTGAATCAGAAAGAACAAAAAAAAAAAAATTGAATTTGAGAGACAACAATAACAATAAAATAAAAGGGCAATATGATCTCTATAAAAAGTGATAAATTTAATAATAAAGTACTTTGTAACAAACACAAATGTAAGTTTGTATAAGATATAATAAATAAATAACTATTGTTTTATGTTAAGATAATTTTAAGATTTTTATTTGTATTTCTGCAAGGCAGTGATCAATGGTTTATTTGTGGGTAATCTTGTTTTCTTAATTTTAGATTGAATAAACAATTACTGCGATTATTGTGTTTTTATTTTCTTTAAATAAATTAAGTAATAACAATATTATTTTGTACATAATGGTGATCATTTCTTTCTATCTATTTTGATGGCAGCATATATAATATATTGTTGGTTTTGTTAGGTAATAAATAATGAAGTTGTCAAAGAAAACGGCAAACAATAAATAAGCCAATGTTAACTAAGTATGTTATATTCGTTCCACCATTAACTCATACAATACAACCAATAATTAATACAACAATGTTTATTAGGTTGTACTGTTCTATGTTACTCCTACAATATTATTTTATTTAAGTATAGAACCATACTTTGGAACGCATATAATAATGTTGTAATAGATAAAAATGGAAACATAATTTTGTTCTCAAGAAGTACAAAGCCTCTACTTTTGCTTGCATGAATTTCCTTAATCTATTACATAGTTGTTATCGGTATATATATCAACAATATGTTTTTATTGACTGTTGTTTTGTTGGGTCTTTCGGTGCAACCCTGGAACTGGAGACCGTCGGAAGTTCTTGCGGGGGTCTAAGTTACGTTTAGGATTTGAGGTAGTGGAGTACCCCTCTTTCCTTCTGCGGGGCGGGGGCTGGATGCTGGGGCGGGGGGCGGGGACAGCATACATCCACCACACAGGTGGTATCCTATACTGCTCCCACCCCAGGGACTGCTGACGTGTTAACCGTAAAGACCCTGTTACAATCTTCGGGAATAAACGGGAACGGGAGCCACTTCTGGATTTCGCTGGTAGTTGTCTATTAGGAATATTAGGTTGTTTAAATATCGGGAACTTCCAGGATATTTACAAGGTTACTTACCAGGGTACTGTCGGATCATACAGTTTTATTCCCGCCCAGGATATCCCGATGTAGTTCGTTCTACCTCGAGTAATTAGGGAACTGGCACGTTACGTGATAACGGCTCCCGCTTTTCTTATCAAATAGCTGGCCACAGGATTTTCTCAGGGCGGCAAAAATCTATTCAAATCCGTTTTGGTAGTTGAATCCATTTTCGGCGGACGTAGGTAGGCCTCTGTTGGGAATGTAACCCTGATCTGGTACGGGTAGGTTAAGGTCTGCTGAATATGCATGGGATACACAAGTCGAGGTTGTATGTTGACTGTGTTCGGAATTACTGGCTAGGGGGTACTCTGTAGATGGGGCGCGGGTGGATTATTGCCGGGGCCGGGGCGGGGGTTAGTCGTACCCGGGGTTAGTTGTCCTGCTGGCGGCAGTATAGGGAGCGGGTCTGGTATGAGACTACCCGGATTTTAAGTGAAAAAGTTCGGAGACATTCTTTAGGTACATCTCAGGTTGCATTGTAGCTGAAATTAATTTCTAGACTATAGAAATAAAGAGAATATCATTTACTAATTATTTATTATTATATTATTTTTAATGTTCTACAAAAAAAATATGTAGGTACACACAAAAAAGTAAGTTGCCCTTCAGAAAATTGCATTGTAATGTGATGCGTTAAAAATATCACTTCAAATCGTTCATTCATTTCGTAAGTTCGTTCTTCAATAATTTTTTGTTATAATTTTTAAAAATCTGGATAAAAAAGAATAAAGGATATTTTATCACAATAAAAAAATATTTTTTACACGTAAATACCATTCGATTAACGTTTACTTTTAATCAATTGTAGCGACATCTGTGAGAATTTGTTTAAAACTGCTGGCACTGTTTCACTGAGTATTGATAAATTCTTCTTTGTACTATTGACCCGAAGAGTTTAATGATTATTTATTATTAATTTGAAGAATATTTAATTATTTTAAATAATGCCTTATTTTTTATTTTCAAATTTCAATCAAATTAAATAAACCAGTAATGTAATCACAGTTGTAAAAAAAAAAACACAAATTTGATTTAAAAGACTCATTTACCTTTTTTTTATTACTTATTTACAAAGAGCTTTATGTTTTATTATTTTTTTGCTTTATCATTTAATTTTGTTGTTTCGTTGTTTAGAGTTTAGTTAGTTGTTTAGACAAGTTCAAAAATAAGTATATGTATGAAAAATAAAATGAAATATTATTTAGACCAGCAAACAAAAAATAGTTATAAGAAGGTGGTTTTATTAAAAATAATACATGCACGTAATAAATAATAATAAAATACGTAATAGATAGTATTAAAATTAGTAAACGTGTAATTCTTTTTTTAAATTTCAACACTTGAAAGTCACTAGAATATTCACAGATTTAAAAATTATAAGATAAGGAATCCTCAGCAATATAAAACTTCCTTTATTTACCACTAATACACAAAATTTACACTTAAAACTTTTCACCCAAGATCTGTATCCTACCACGTACATACCTGCAGCAACGAAAAAAGCTAACAAGCAAAAGTTATTCATTGTTTCCTACAGACGAGCACAAAAGCTCTTCAACCAAAATTTTCACTCAACAAGTTAGTAGTAGGTACTGATTATTCCCAGCACTCTCATATAGGTTTATATAGAATCCCAATATTTACTTTGCAGAGAAATCCTTGAAACATCATGCATTGTTGCTTAGGTAAAGGTTTTGACTAATTCGGTTTTAACTATTTGACGGTTGTTTGTTCCATCGCCTGGTGTTCCCCGCCTTATGAGATAAGATTTGGATACAGAAAAATGTTAACTAAATAATTTTGTTGTCTTATTGGGTTTGTCACGTGGTGTTGCCCAAATATACGGAATAGTCAATAGGGAAGTGAGTAATTGAGGATGGTTTTATCAAAATACGCCGTTCGACCCTAAGTCGTTTTGACGTGAATAGCATCCATAACAAATCGATGAACGCCGGCTTAATTCTGCACACACGAAAAACAGCTTATGACTCTATTGCCATGTTCCGCCTGTGCGGCAGTGTGCAAGCGATTTGAGCGAGGAACAAGCGGTTAGAGAGGTACGAGCGGCCTTAACGTTCGGTTTGTGACGCATCTATCTCTCTTCCACTCCATCGGCCGATGCGTCCAAGTAGAATGGGAGGACAGCAGCAGCACACAAGCTACAAAGTGAAAGTGAAATTAACGAGTGCAAAAAAATGATAATTTATCGAAAAAAAAATTTTTTTCAATTAACTCCTGCTTTGTTTTTATACAAAATTAATGATTATTCAGTAATAATAATTCAAATTCAATTCATAAAAGTATGCTATTTTTTCTTCAATGTTTTCTTGATGACGTTATCACGTAAAATTATCGTCCGTAAACCGAACTTTACAGACAACCGAACAAAGTTTTTGTTTGTAATATTTTAGGGATTGCTGTACTAAAGTCGTATGAAATTAGAAAAAATCCCCTCTTTTTTCTCATTGGGAAACGATCCTGCAACCTCCGTACTCGGTTGGACTCGGACAGTCCAACATATTCATCAATTACGCCACAGACGGCCGCCAATCAATGATTATGATAATAATAAATTGTGTATCATAATATTTGCAATTTCATGCATATTTTTTGCTATACTATTGTATTGATTATGATTTCACTATTGTTTAGGTCTTGTTTTTAATAAATTATGAGTTATTGTTTTTTCTCAAATCCTTACTTATTTTTATTCTGCAAGCGACCGTATTTGGCTACGTAAAAAATAAAATAAAGGGGTATACTAGGCATTATAAAAAACGTGTTTTGCCCTAAACTTATAACATGAGCCCGTTAGCGGCGCTCACTAAATGTGGTCGCAAATTAGGTTTTTTTTAAAATGGAAAATTAAGTAAGTAATATATATACTGGAACGTTCATTCCTAGAATTTGGTGTCCCTTGAATAGGGGTATAAGTATTTCGATAGAAAATAATTAGATGTAGAATATACATGGTTATATATTATATTTTCGATAGCCTTGCGGACTAAGTCAATAAATACCGAAATACAATTTCTAAAACCTTCAATATTTTCTTAACGTTAACACCTCGCATTACACCTTAGAGAAACAGCATTCAATTAAAATTTGGACACATTATTACCATCGTGATATGATAAAATCTTAATTTATTTACCAAATGCTTATATTCGAAAAATGGGTCCACTCAATTTCAGTTTCTAGTCTATCGTACTTCCACCATGGGAAAATGTTGACGACCGACGCTAACCACCTCCTGTACACATAATGGTCTTCGTATATGCCTCAGTAACATTGGAATATGTTATAGTGGCCATCATTATTGGTCATGGAAGTAGCGGCGGGAAAATATTATTATAATTATTTGATAGCCTGATTTGTTATGTTCATGTTCTTGCCGTCATTGTATTGATAAATAAACTGAAACCTTGGTTAACATAAATATTTATAAAGGTATGGTGTGCTACTACGCGTTTTCTAACATTAATCTATTATTAATTATAGGTTGCTTCACGTGCTATTTTTACATGTTTGATGATTTTTTATTTTCTTACCAGTAAATTTCATAAAGAATTCACGTATTCATTTGGTCGCCTCGTAGCATATGTTAGGTACTTCGATTTGCTACCGTGCATGAAGTCAGCGGGGTTATGATTCCCGTTTAGGTCAAATGAATTCATTTCATTTACCATGTGATTTTCATATTAATATTTCACTGGCAATCTGGAAAACGTAAAAATCTGATCATTTTTACTATCTTGTAATTAAAATTATCAAGATACACCGCACTTGAGCTGTACGATGCACAGTGGACCTATGGCACAATTGGGGGCGGTTATGGGAAAAGTCATTAGTAGTAGTTAATTTGAGTCAGGAGATCAGAAATTATGATTATTCATATGCATACCAATTGAAGGGGATATTCTATTTTTGGAATGAAAAATATACATGTATAAAAATCGTTTAGAAGACCTTTGAGTACGATCTTTTCTTTACCCAATACTATTTCTAAGTTTGGTTTTCACCAATCAGTGAAGGAATAGTATGTCTCAGAGATGCTTTTGCTGCAAGCATGAGAATTCTAGGAAGTTCTATAAAACTTTGGAAATTATAGGAAGTTCTCATAAAACTTATGAATTACATTAATAATTATCCGATGATATATTTAATATTTCGAATCGCGTTATTTTTATTTTTAAAACATTAGCCAAATGTACTTGACTATTTAGAAATCAGAAATGAATTTATGAATCATAAAAATGTATGAATTTTAAAATTATTTTTTTAAATTATTTTTTATTATAGTTTTTTACAGGTTCTTGCTTTATATTTTTAATCTTAAATCCATTCCTCACTGGGACCCCCGTGCCGAGGACGTGCATTTCACAAGATTAAACAAATCGTTGATATGTGTGAGTTATTTGGATTATTCTATTAGATATAATTGTACTGGACTCGGTTTAGGGTGTAAAGTTCCCTTTTAACTAGTCTGATATAAGACACCAAACATTATAGTATACAGAATAATTTTAAATAAATATGGCAGTACATAAATGCAAAAAAAAACAGTCGCATCATATAGGTTACATAGTTTTATATAATATACCTACAATTATTTTTTTATTTGTATTACATAAAAGGGGATTAGGTATGACTACTAATACCTTTAAATTGTTCTACATTATTTTCTATATTGAAGTTTGTGTGATTTAAAGTTGTATTTTAAATACAAAAAATCCTGCTGTTATTTATTACCTAATACAAAGCGTTTATTTTTATTTATTTATTATTTCAATTTTCTATATGATACGGTTACACTGTACCCTTTACAATAATATGACATATACACATAAGATTAACAAAAGTACACCAATAACAGAAATATCAATAATAAGAAAATATAACAATGAATTATTTATAGTCGTGATATGTTAGAAGAATATAAAAGGAAAGTACGAAATTACTACATATAAATTATATAAATTGCAAAAATAATAAAATTAGGGATTGAAAAAAAAATTATAATAAATTAGTAAGTAAGAAATATTACATTAAAGTTATGCATCGGGTCCGACCAAGCAAGCAAGCAATGCACCCCTAAAAGCATGACTCCACATGCTCCAAAAAAAAAAAAATCTAGTTTTGTGCTATATCTCATTACCTTTTTATATGTAGCGGTTGAATAAAAATAATATTCTTTGATCGTTCGAGTTTAATTTGAGGCTATCATTAAACATTGATTTTAATATTTCTGTTGGGGGGAGGACACGTATAATTTATCAGTGACTAACAAACTCTGGGACAATCTATTTGTGAAGGTAAAGGTGTATTTATTTGCATTATTAAATAATAAACGCTAAAATAAAATAAAAAATTAAAAAAAATTAGTAATTAAAAAAAATAAAAAATAAAATATTAAAAAAAAATAAAAAAATTTAATAAAAAAAAAAAAAAAGACAAAATACAAAATAAAAATAAATAAAAATTAAAAAAAAAATATTAAAACAATAAAAAAAAAAAATAATACAAAAAAAAAAAAAAAAAATAATAAAAAAAAAAAAATAAAAAAATGTCATCTGTAAAAAAAAAAAAAAAAAAAAAAAAAAAAAAAATGAAAAAAAAAAAAAAAAAGACAAAAAATTTAAAAAAATAAATAACTAAAAAAAAAAAAAAAACAAAAAAAAAAAAAAAAAAAAAAAAACAAAAAAAAAAAAAAAAAAACAAAAAAAAAAAAATAAAAAAATAAAAAAAAAACATCGAAAAAAAAAATGATTAAAAAAAAAAAAAAAAAAAAAAAAAAAAAAAAAAAAAACAAAAAAAAAAAAAAAAAAAACAAAAAAAAACATAAAAAAAATAAAAAAAAAAAAAAAAAAAAAAAAAAAAAAAAACAAAAAAAAAAAAAAAAAAAACAAAAACAAAAAAAAAAAAACATAATGGTTTTAAAAAACAAAAAAAAAAAAAAAAAAAAAAAAAAAAAAAAAAAAAAAAAAAAAATAAAAAAAAAAAAAAAAAAAAAAAAAAATAAAAAATAAAAAAAAAAAAAAAAACATGGTTAAAAAAAAAAAAAAAAAATAAAAAAAAAAAAAAAAAAAAAAAAATAAAAAAATAAAAAAAAAAAAAAAAATAAAAAAAATAAAAAATAACAACAAACAAAAACTCTATAACCCCCCCACCTAAACCACTACCATCAAAAAACAACACACCCCCCACCCCCCCCCCCCCAACCCATGGACCCCCCCCCCCCCATTCACATACCTGTCAATCAAAACCATTTTATACATAAAAAAAAATCAAAAACCAATATCACACAAACACCCATCCAAAATCAACACAACACACACCCCCACCACATTCTTCCCTTTAACTCAAACCCACCAACCCTTACACAAATACAACCCCCCCCAAACACCACTCCAAACCCCCCCCAACCACCCGGAAATGAAAATAACATCTTCGTCAATTACCAAATGAGAATATCAGTCCAGCATACAACACCACTACTAAACACTTATAATACATCAAACACCTATCCCAACCCCACCAAACACCTACCCCTTCAACACCACCAAACCATCCATTTAATCCCAAAAACGAAACAATAACAAAATGTACAAACAAAACCCCCTCACCTTCACCATTAACAACATTTTACCCATTACCCACCCAAACCCACATTTTACCCATCAAAAAAAACCCTCATAAATACCACCAACCCAACGCCGCCAACACACACACATTGTTACCCAAACATCCAAACACCAAATACAACAAAACCCCCCCACTAAAAACACCCCCATCAATAACATAAAAAAAGCCCAAATAAAAACAATTTACACCCCCAAATCACCTACACCACAACCCAATAAACCAACAACATGAAACGAACAAAACCACCAAAAAACCACAACACCCAAAATCTATCCCACCCCAAAACCAATAAGA
Source organism: Micrasema minimum (assembly GCA_022494985.1). NCBI lineage: Eukaryota > Metazoa > Arthropoda > Insecta > Trichoptera > Brachycentridae > Micrasema > Micrasema minimum. The sequence continues at coordinate 28,305 of JAGVSP010004582.1, forward strand.
CAACGTTAAAACTGCGTAAAATAACTCCACCCCCAACAAGACCCTACACCCCTCAATAAATCTACCACAATACCCACCCAACCAACCAACCACAAAAAAATAAAAACAAAAAAAACAACCAACCACAACCTCATAAAACACAAAACCACACAACACCACCACAAACCCCAACCATAAAAACCCATACCCCAAACCACACCAAACCCCAAACAAAAACTCAAACAAAACAACTCCCTCCACCAACACCCAACAAACAAACACCCCCCTTCAAAAACACCCCACAAAAAAAAAACATAACCCAAAACACCCAACAACACAACCTTATCAACCTACCAACACCCATCAAACAAACATATTCACCTAAACAATGTACAACCATCAAAACATGACCCCCCCCCCAAACAAAAAAAATACAACCACCCACCTATCAACCCAACCCCACCCCCACCCCCCCCCCACTAACAACCCCCCCCCCACCCCCCCCCCCACCCCCAACCACTCCAACCACAAAACAAAACACCACCACCCCCCCCCCACCCCCCCCACCACCTCCCCACACAACCCCCCACCAAACCCCACCAAAAACACCCCCCATAAACATCCCCCACAAAACACATAATCCAAAAACAAACCAAAAAACCACATAAACCCAATTTCCTAACACACCCCCCCAAACTCACACACAAATACCACCCCCAAAACACCCCCAACCCCCACACAAACAATAACTAACCAACAAAAAACACCACACCCCCCAACACACCCCAAACAAAAAAAAATAAACAATAAACCACAACAAAACTAAAACAAAAAAAAACAAACTCAAAACACCAAAAACTAAAAAAACAAACAACCCCCCCTCAAAACTCCCCCCACCCTACACCCCCCACCACCCCCCCAACAACAAACAAACAAAACAAAACAAAAAAACACATAACAAACTCCAACTACTCAATCCCAAAACACAAAAACCCACCACAACCCACCCCCACCCCCCACCCCAAAAAAAACAACCCCCCCAACCCCCCAACCCAACCCCACCCACCCACACCCACCACCACAAAACAACAACCCCACCCCCCCCCCCCCAAAAAACCAAAAACTATCACCCCCCCCCCCCCCTCCCCACCCACACCCACAAAAACAACCCAAACCCCACTCACACAACCCTAAAACACAATATACCCCCCACCCCAACACCCTACCCACACCCAAACAACCACCCACCACACCCCCCCCCCATAAACAATACTCCAACCCCCCAAACAACCCACACCACCACCATCCCTCACTCCACCCCTCACCACAACTACCCACACCCACCCCCACTCACCTCCCCCCCACACCAACAAACCAACACAAAACACCTACCACCCAAAACACAAACCACACTCTATACATACAAACATCTAATACAAAACCCAACCAATATATATATCTATCATATATACTTACCACACAACCCATTATCACACACACCCCACTCACTCTCCCCATCCAAAAACCCCACACACATACAAGAGATCAACACCACACCACAATCAAACCCTATACCTACTACCCCCAACATCACACAATCCACTCTCTCTCCAACCCCACACTCACTACCACACACCACCCAAGTTCTGATATAGTCACTCAAAACCCCCCAAACCAAAAAAACTACCACACCCCCTACACCCAACCAAAATCAACAAAAAACCAAATCCTAATATTTCCCCCCACCCCCCCACTAAAACAAAAAAACAAAAAAAATAAAAACCCACACAAACCCAAACACCAACCCCAACAAAACCCAAAAACAACACACCACCCCCTCAACAACCCCACCCACAAACATAATAGAGGCACTGACTCCCACACCCACTCCACTACCAACTCCCTACACCAACACACACAATCACAATCACCATAAGAAAAACAAATAATTCAAACAAACCCAACAACAAAAAAAAACCAAAACAAACCAGTATATATCTACCACTACTACACACACTACAACATATCTCTCATCCTCTCATCTCATATACACCACCAAACCACTACAAACCCCCCTATAAACTACTACCCACCCCACCCCCCACCCCCACCCCCCCCACCCACACCACCCAAAAACCCCAAACCACCCTATCATTACAACAAAAAACCCAACACACAAACATCAACACCCTAAACCACCAAACACCCACAACCAACACACACCCCCCCCCCCCCAACCCCAAACCCCCCCCCCACCCCCCCCCCACCACCCCCCCCACCCACCCACCCATACACCCAAAAACCCACCAAACCCACCCCCCCAAACACCCCACACCCAACACACACCCCCACCCCACACCCCCACCACTGAAAAGATAACACTACACATCTCTACTCCCCCCCAAAATCCAAATATAGTCTATACACAAATTCATCAATGTATCATACCATCCAACACCCCCAAACACAACACACACACAACAACTCTCACACACACCACCCACCAACAACCCTCCCATCAATTCCATCACTATCACACATACTCTACCACCCAAAAAACACCCCACTAACCAACCTCATAATACAAAAATCTATATACTACTCACCCACACCCCACATATATCGACATAAAACCAAAAAAAACACAAATAAAACAAAACACTACTAACAATAAATAACCACTCCACAACTAAAAAAACATTTAACAAATTAAAATAACTACAACAAACATCAACATACAAACCCCCACCTACATCCACCACCTATATAATAAACTCATCAAAACCAAATCCCCCAAAATAAATATTCATCCCATCCCTCCCATTCCCACCTAAACTTACATACCTAACCCACCCCACCCTAATTATATTTCAATCCATCATAACCCACCATCCAACCAAACATCAAAATTAACACTTACCAAACCAAACCCCCACCCCAACCAGATAATATAGACCCAAACCCAACCCAAACCAAACACCCACCACAAACCCACCAAACACTCACACAGAGATAGTAAGAATCTTCATAAAAGATAAAACTAATATCACACCATAAACAAAATTCCCACCCCATAATATACCTAGACCCACCCCCCCCCTAAAAATCAACATCCACTACACAACCAACCCACACAAACAACACAAACCACAAACAATATTTCAGATAACTACCACACACCCCAACCAACCCAACACAAACCACCCCCCCACACACCCACCAACTAATCACTACATCACACCACCCCAAACCCCCCCCCCCCCCTCCCAAACAACCACCAATAAACCAAAAACCAACACAACCCCACTAACACTATAACCACCCCCAACGCCTCCTAACCAACCCCCTCTCACCCACACAACCATTACCATCTACACACCCCCCACTCCCAAAAATCTCCATAATATACAATAATGAGAGAGTAGACTGTTATCCAATCAATAATCAATATACTTCCTAAATCCTAACAAACCCATCACCTACTCCCCACTCTACTCAACACAACACCACCCAAAAAAAAAACACCAAAAAAATAAAATACAAAAACCACCCCCTACTAAGAGAAATCAAATTTCTTTAGTGTGTTGTATGTAGACAAACAAAAAACACTACTATACACCACAATAAAACACACAAACCGAATTTAACAATCATAGTTTATGTGTGGATTATGTAGTGAGTAGATTATGAAGAATATAGAGTATATTATAGTAGTGTGTTTAATATCATGAGTGTTGTTAGGGTATAGGTGTTTTGGATGTGGTATATGTCAAGACAAAAAAAACAACAACATAACATTTAACATATTCCTATGTCCACATAAAATCAAATCCAACCCAAACTCACCCTCAAATACAAACTTACACAAACCCCTCTTAAAAAATGTACTTCAACCCCACAAATACCAACCACAAACCCTAATCAAATCCTATACCACAAAAATTACAATACTACCAAAATACTAACAACCCACAAACCCCCCAGTAAACATACCACCCACTCTTCATCTACAACATTAATTACTAAACAAACCACCACACTACAATAATCATTCATAAACTCAAAAAATACCATCCAAAAACAAAAAGAATAGACTACTTACAGTCAAAACAGACACACGGTATCTAACAATATCACACTACAAAACCACTAACACTCAATATCAAACCAAAACACCCCTCCTCTACTAATAACCCACACCACACCACACTCCACCACCCCCACCCACCCCCACAACCCCCAATAAAACAAATATCCCAAACCCACCTCCTCACCCCCCGCCTGCCTCCGACTATTCCATCCAAAACTCACACCCACACACCTCCCCCCATACCAAATAAACCAATATACTATGTAATTTCTGATATCATGTATGTGTCAATAAATGATACCTCATCACCACCCCCCCCACCAAAACCCACTAAACCCCCTAATCACATAAAGCTTTCTCCACCAAAATTCAAACAACTATTCCATACCAAATCACAATAAAACCCCAATCAAACACTCTCATCTCCCACAACACCACTCCTCCACTCATGTTAGATAGATAGATGTCTATGTGCAAATATATCTTAGTATTATTATAAACTACCTATAAAACACAATCTCATTAGTATATGATGAGATAGAGAGAGATAGATATGAGAGTGATAGCAAATAATAAATATTTCATTTTGACCTTAACGGGAATCAAACCCCGCGACTTCATGCACGGTAGCTAAATGCGGTACCACTATGCTACGAGGCGGACAAAAATAACTGTGAATTCTTTATGAAATTTACTGGTAAGAAAATAAAAAATCAAACATGTAAAAATAGCACGGTAGCACCTATAATTAATAATTATTATGTAGAAACGCGTAGAGCACCCATACCTTTATATATTTTTATGTTAACAAGGTTTCAGTTTTTCAATACATTTCGGCAAGAACATGACATACAAATCAGGTCAAATAATTATAATATTTTCCCGCGTCTTTCATGACCAATAAGATGGCCACTATAACATATTCCAATGTTACTCGCATTACGAAACCATTATGTGTACAGGAGGTGTTAGCGTCGGTCGTCAACATTTCCCATGGTGGATACGGATATACTAGAAACTGAAATTGAGGACCATTTTTTTCGAAATAAGCCATTTGGTAAAATAATTATTTTTCATATACGATGGTAATATGTGTCAAATTTTAATTTGAATGCTTCACTAAGGTGAATGCGAGGTGTTAACGTTAGAAATTTTGAAGGTTTTAAAATTGTATTTCGGATTTATTGACTGTCCAAGGCTTCGAAAATATTATTATACACGTATATCTACATCTAATTATTTTCTATCGAAATACTTAACCCCTTCAAGGGACACCAAATTTCTAGGGAATGAACGTTCCAGTATATATATTACTATCTTAATTTCCATTTTAAAAAAAAACCTATTTTGCGACCACATTTAGTGAGCGCCGCTAACGGGCTCATGTTATAAGTTTAGGGCAAAACACGTTTTTTTATTGCCTTAGTATACCCCTTTATTTTATTTTTTTACGTAGCCATACGGTCGCTTGCAGAATAAAAATAAGTAAGGATTTGAGAAAAAACAATAACTCATAATTTATTAAAAACAAGACCTAAACTATAGTGAAATCATAATCAATACAATAGTATTGCAAAAAATATGCATGAAATGCAAATTATGATACACAATTTATTATTATCATAATCATTGATTGGCGGCCTCTGTGGCGTAATGGATGATATGTTGGACTGTCCGAGTCCAACCGAGTACGGAGGTTGCAGGATCGTTTCCCAATGAGAAAAAAGATTTTTTCTAATTTCATACCTTTAGTACAGCAATCCATAAAATTACAAACAAAAACTTTTGGTTGTCTGTAAAGTCGGTTTACGGACGATAATTTTACGTGATAACGTCATCAGAAAACATTGATGAAAAATAGCATACTTTTATGAATTGAATTGAATTATTATTACTGAATTATCATTATTTTGTATAAAACAAAGCAGGAGTTAAATGAAAAAATTTTTTTTTTTCGATAAATTATCATTTTTTTTGCACTCGTTAATTTCACTTTCACTTTGTAGCTTGTGTGCTGCTGCTGTCTCCCTTCTACTTGGACGCATCGGCCGATGGAGTGGAAGAGAGATAGATGCGTCACAAACCGAACGTTTAGGCCGATCGTACCTCTCTATCGCTTGTTCCGCGCTCTCGCTTGCACACTCGGCTCAGGCGGAACATGGCAATGAGTCATGCTTTTTCGTGTGTGCAGCCGGCGTTCATCGATTTGTTAGATGCTATCACGTCAAAACGACTTAGGGTCGAACGGCGTATTTTGATAAAACAGTCCTCAATTACTCACTTCCCTATTGACTATTCCGTATATTGGGCAACACCACGTGACAAACCCAATAAGACAACAAAATTATTTAGTTAACATTTTTCTGTATCCAAATCTTATCTCAGAAGGCGGAACACAGCGATGGAACAAACAACCGGTCAAATAGTTAAACCGAATTAGTCAATCCTTTACTAAGCAAACAATGCATGATGTTTCAAGGATTTCTTCTGCAAAGTAAATATTGGGATTCTATATAACCTATTGGAGGTGCTGGGAATAATCAGTACCTACTACTAACTTGTTGAGTGAAAATTTGGTGAACGAGCTTTGTGCTCGTCTGTAGGAAACAATGAAAAGCTTTTGCTTGTTAGCTTTTTTCGTTGCTGCAGGTATGTACGGGTAGGATACAGATCTTGGTGAAAAGTTTAAGTGATAATTTTGTGTATTAGTGGTAAATAAAGGAAGTTTTATATTGCTGAGGATTCATTATCTTATAATTTTTAAATCTGTGAATATTCTAGTGACTTTCAAGTGTTGAAATTTAAAAAAAGAATTACACGTTTACTAATTTTAATACTATCTATTACGTATTTTATTATTATTTATTACGTGCATGTATTTTTTTAATAAAACCACCTTCTTATAACTTTTTTTGTTTGCTGGTCTAAATAATATTTCATTTTATTTTTCATACATTACTTATTTTGAACTTGTCTAAACAACTAACTAAACTCTAAACAACTGAACAACTAAATTAAATATAAAGCAAAAAAATAATAAAACACTAAAGCTCTTGTAAATAAGTAATAAAAAAAGGTAAATGAGTCTTTTAAATCAAATTTGTGTTTTTTTTTACAACTGTGATTACATTACTGGGTTTATTTAATTTGATTGAAATTTGAAAATATAAAAATAAGGCATTATTTAAAATATTAAATATTCTTCAAATTAATAATAAATAATCATTAAACTCTTTCGGGTCATAGTACAAAGAAGATTTATCAATACTCAGTGAAACAGTGCCAGCAGTTTTAAACAAATTCTCACAGATGTCGCTACAATTGATTAAAAGTAAACGTTAATCGAATGGTTTACGTGTAAAAAATATTTTTTATTGTGATAAAATATCCTTTATTCTTTTTATCCAGATTTTAAAAAATTATAACAAAAAATTATTGAAGAACGAACGTACGAAATGAATGAACGATTTGAAGTGATATTTTAACGCATCACATTACAAGGCAATTTTCTGAAGCAACTTACGTTTTTGTGTGTACCTACATATTTTTTTTTGTAGAACATTAAAAATAATATAATAATATTGTAATGATATTCTTTTTTCTATAGTCTGTATATTAATTTCAGCACAATGCAACCTGAGAGTACCTAGAGATGTCTCCGAACTTTTTCACTTAAAATCCGGAGTCCAGACCAGACCCGCTCCCATATACTGGCCCCAGCAGGACAACTCCCCGGGGTACGACGACTACCCCCGCCCGGCCCCGGCATATCCACCCGCCCCATCTACAGAGACCCCGAGCCAGTTATTCCGAACACAGTCAACATACAACCTCGACCTGTGTATCCCATCATAGTTCAGAGACCTTACCCCGTACCGGATCAGGGGTACATCCCAACAAGGCCTAACTACGTGCCGCAAAATGGATTCAACTACCAAAACGATTTGAATAGATTTTTGCCGTCTGAGAAAATCTTGTGGCCGCTATTTGATAAGATAGCGGGGGCGTTTTCAGGTAACGGCCAGTTCCCTAATTTCTTCGGAGGAACGAATTCAATCGGGTATCCTGGCGGGAATAACTTATATCCACAGTACCCTGGTAATTTTCCTGGTAATTATCCTGGGAAGTTCCCGTTTTTAAACAACCTATTTCCTAATAACAACTACCAGCGAATCCAGGAAGTGGCTCCCGTTCCCGTTTATTCCGGAAGTGACAGGGGCTACGTGAACACGCAGCAGCCCGGGTGGAGCAGTATAGGAGACACCGTGGTGGTGGATGCTGTCCCCGCCCCCGCCCCAGCTCCAGCCCCGCCCCGCAGGAAGGAGAGGGGTACTCCTACCCTAATCCTAACGAACTTAGACCCCGCTAGAACTTCCCGACGGTCTCCAGTTCAGGGTGCAGCCGAAAGACCAACAAAACAACAGTCAATAAAAACATATTGTTTGAGATATATACCAGATAACAACTATGTAATATTTAAGGAATTCAAGGCAAAAAGAGAGGCTGTTCTTCTTGAGGAACAAAATTATGTTACCATGTTTTATCTATTACAACATTATTTATGCGTGCCAAAGTATGGTATACTTAATTAAATAATATTGTAGGAGTTACATTGACAGTACTACCTAATAAACATGTTGTATTATTAATGGGTTGTAATGTATGTAATGTGAACGAATATACATACTTTGATTAAAATTGCTTATTTTTGTTAAGTAAAATTAATTAAACCACAATAAATCGCTGTTGTTGTAATCGTCTTTTATGCTATCTAAAATTAGGAAAACAAGTTACCACAATTTAACATTTTGATCAATCCCTTGCAGAAATCCATATATAAATCACTTTAAAATTATCTTAATATACCAATAGTTATTTATTTATTTATCTATAAACTCTACATTTGGTTTGTTACAAGTATTTATTTATTAAATTTTATCACTTTTTATGATCTATGGCCCTCCCTTTTATTTTATTGTTATTGTTTTTCTAATTCATTTTTTTTATTTTTGTTTTTTTTCTGATTCAAATTTTAAAAAAAATAAAGTGTACCTCAATATATTTTTAATTTCTTATGAAATAATATAATTTTTACTTTTTTAGTAAAGTATAGAAGTAATTATTTTTTTTATGTATGGAGTAAAGTATCGGTTAAAAAAAATATAGGGAGGATTGGCATTGTAGTAAAGGGGCCTGCGAAGATTCAACCTATACTGGCTTAGAATTTGCCCCGTGGTGGGTTTGAAAAGTGAAACTTTTCCTCCGAGTCCACAGTTTGATGTTGATTCCTGGGGAGAAGACACACGTATCTCATGTGGGTTGGTTATGATTAATCATATCCCACTCGCACAAAACATCCGTTCGTCAGCAAATCAGATTGTATAATCTGTAAAAAGAATTAAATTACTTCTTGATTTGAAATTGGTTGTAACTTATTTGTAAAAAGTATACAACAAGAAATTTAATGAGATGTGGCGTTCCATACTTGATAATTTACTACCGTGTCTGGGGTGTCTCGTTACCCACTACGTCACTCACTACGTCATCAATATGGCTTCTTATCTACGTCATACAGAGACATCTACGTCAACGTTTCGTGTAATGGTTCTAAGTGCTAGAGTATTTTGCAGGGGAAATTTGATTTAAGAGGCTTCGTTTTGTAATTAACCCTAGGAAGCGTTAGGTTATATTTTTAGAAAAGTTTGTATGGGAATTGTATTAAAATATAACATTTCTCAAACTACTGATCATGTATGTCTGGGTTATTTTCGAAGCTGACTTGCATAGGCATTTAACATGACGCATGTCGACATTTTCTTATACCTACAATAATACAATACCTACTTATTTTATAGCTTTAGTAATCAACATTAGTAATATTCATTTATCAACATTATAAAAATTGACAAACGTTTTACTTTTTAAATTAGACGGAATTATAGATTCATGTGTGATACCTTGGACTGGTACTGAAGCGTAAGACTGATCATCCTACCTCCATGTAATAAAATTATCAAGAGACACTGCACTTGATGTACCAATGCAGTGCCCTATGCATCATTGGGTGCGGATAAGGGAAAGTAGTAGTATAGATTCATAAATAAAATTGATTTTGTTTTAAAGTGTTCGGGTTTCGTGCTTGTCCATCAGTTGACATATTTGCGCAATAGTGTATTCGGGAATTTTCAGTTAATTTTCGTAGAATACAATAATATTAGATACTAATCATCGCTACGTGAGAGCTTTTCAATCAATATTTGTAAACAAGTATCTGATGTTAACAAGTCAGGTATGACGTTTTGTTGACTTGTCCAATAGAAAAACTGGTCGTGGGTAAACAAGACAACGCCAACGTCTCGGAATAATGACATAATGGCCAGATTAGGATGCTCATGGATGACTATGTTAATTTGTGGTTAGTTGTCACAAACACGAATTCACATAAAACTAATGAAACAAAGAAGAACCATTCAGGAGTCCGATTCTGGAACTACGAGAATAAAAAAATAAAAATTCTAGCAATGAATTTTACGTATAAAAGGAGTGTTCCCACGTGCCGAATGCAACTTCATTTTCTATATGATAATTTATTTAATAACAAGGGCCTGAGAATAAAATATGGTACAAGCGAATGGGATTTTTTTTTTAAACGCAATTTATTTGTATTACTTTTAAAATTCACTTATAAAATACGGCCTCTGAAACAATTTTAGCGTGATAACAAATATATATTTTCTCGTCGTGGTATAAGAAAAGCCAACACGCATTTAAAAAATATATAATATATTTTATTGTATCACTCAAAACAAGGTTTTTTAAATTTATAGTAATTATATTTTTACATTACATTGATCAAAAACCATATAGATACTTTAGTAGTGAAGGGAGCTATAAAATATATCGTACTGAATTTCGATCTCCTTACAATTGTAGTGTTTCTTAAAAATCAAACAAATCTCTTATTCTTCAAAAAAATTCTCCCGAATGCTATAAAAGAAGCCGAAACAGTCACTTCTTTTAAAACAAGACTGAAAAAACATTTCTTATCTCTTCCTTAAATTTTATTCCTGTTTTTACCTCCCATCTATCCTAGGCAGACATTGAGTGTGGTAATATGTGTGTGTATTATTAAAAAGTGTTTTTCTGTTATTGCTCTTACGTTAAATACCTGCACTACTTTATTTTATTACCAACTAGGCAATAAACCCGCCAATGTACAGCACTGTACGTACAAATAAATAAATCTCTAAACAATCTTGTTAGAAACTGTTATTTTTCATTTTCATGTGAAAACCGAAATTCTGGTATCAAATCTCTCGCCAGTCTGGAAAATTAGCATACGACTTTGGATTGACGACCGATGGTAACGGCCAAAAAAACAATAAGGAACCTTCGTTCGTATTGTCAATAAATTTTAGAACAAATGATCCTGCGTCAATATTAATTGGTAGGTTGGATTAAGAAACGTAAACATTTTCGCAACCAAAAAGTAAATATGGCAATAAAAAAAACCATTTGAATAAAATTAATAATGATTAGCTGTTTGTAGTACTTCTACATTAAAAAGTCGAAAACAAGTATTTGTAAGTAACAATTATTTGTGTTTATACAAATACAAATACCTAGTACCTACCTATATTAGCGTAACTCTATGGGTAATATTAATTAGAACATTTTGTTTTTAAAACTATTGTAAAATGTAATCTTTCTTTTTTTGTCTGATAGATAAAGTAACAAATAAAGTAATAGGTACCTACGTTAAAAAATGTACCTATGTCCGCCTCGTGGTGTAGCGGTAGTGAGTTGGGCTACCATGCATGAGGTCGCGGGTTCGATTCCCCGTGGGGGGTTCAATATTAAATATTTATTTGAATGTGACTTTTCACATCAAAACATTTCATATTTGACACCTTGAACTGGCGCTGAAGCGTAAGACTGTTCGTCTTGCCTTCATGTAACAAATTATCAAGATTCACTGTACTTGGTGTACCTATGCACCACCGGGAGTGTAGTGTATTTTATTGTTTTCAAAATAATATTTTCATCGTCTTCTCATTAAACTCGAAAAATGATGCATGGAAACGTTTATTTGGTAGGAATAAATTTTTTCATATAATGTTGTCATTATTAGAATTTAAAAAATTACATTTGTTTCATAAGTGCCTACGCATTACTTGAACACAAGCATCTTTTTTAAAGCGGTATTCTTATTGTGGTGATGGTAGATACGCCCATAGATTTGATACACCGCTTATTTTTTTCTCTCCATTTTAACAAGATCCTGTCATTTAGGCGGAATTTGACATCATATTTAATGAGCACGTACTGCTTTTTGCTGGCGTACCTAATTAGTGATTTTGCTCTTCGCAAAAAATCACCATAATCCCAGTTATTTTCGTTAGATTTAATATGAACCGACACGGAAGGTATTACCAGGTTATATTTGTTTTGGCCAAGTCCGCAAAGGAAGTTTGCATTGGACCCTGGATAATTTGGTAACAATAAAAATTACGGCGTAACGTGAGAATTAGATTCACACATTATTGTGTGATGTTCAGTCAATGATATTAATGTATTCACTTCAGTGTGACTATGATTTTATCCGGATTGTTTTACTGTACGTACAAAATTGTTTAAATAATAATGAATAATTATCATTGAAAAACTAATGCATTTTTAAAATCAGGTATTCTTAAAAAGCAACAAAATTTATATAATGAAACACTAAACAAACATAGATCATTTCTTTTTATTGAATAAATCCATGTATAATATACAATTACCAGGATAAATTAAACCATTTCTTTTTATAAATTATACAATATACGCATTGATTTATTAATACACCTAGACCTGCCTTGCAGAGAAAATTATTTTGAAAAAGTAATGACACGAAGATTCCACACCTTTAATTCTTACCAATACACTAACACGGGTCGACCTATCAGAGCCCTCCGACTGCCGGCAAGCATCCGCCCACACACCGCAAAAGGTATGGGCTATATATAGGGTTACAGCAACAGTATACAATACTAACCCGTTCCTTACGAGGAGCGTTCATGGATTTTAACCATTCATCTAAAATGACTTTTTTTTTCTTGTGTTGGCTGTTATTTAAGAAGAAAACTTTCTTTCAATAATAATTATTTAAGGCTTTGTAAACAAATATAAAAAACATTTACATGTGGAAAATTACACTATCTATTTTGTTAATTTTACTCGTACGGTTTTTACGCGGTTTCACGACACAGGAAGGCATTTTGGATTGTTTTCTGTACGTCTGACCCGGCCGGCGGTTAAAGAAATACTTAACACGCGTATGGCGGAGTTGGAGGCTTTGGAGGAGTTGAAGTGTCATTCATTTTGTTGGGTTCAGTTCATATCTAAGTGTATTAATAAATCAATGAATATACGTATACATATTATTAAGTAGGTAGTATTTATATATTTAGATAGATAGCATTGCCAAGTTTTTTTAATGCATTTTTTTATCAAAATTTGTTTTCAGTGTCAATTAGTGTCAGAAACAAGTAAATCTGTTATTTTTTCCAATTTAACTCTTTGAAAATCTGGAGTCTCATAAAAAACTTTTAAGAAATTTGCTAATACGGCATTGTGTAGTTGTAGTCCGTGATTAAATAATGAATATTTCCATCAAAAGATACGCTTTAAAAACTGTATCTTTTATACCAGTTGTAAAAATGTTTTTCATAAGATATTTTTTAAACGGTTTTTAAAATATTTTTAAATTAACCTTAAATTAAAACAAGTTTCTTCCTCAGTGTCTGTTCTGCGGAGGATGTAGAATGTAGATAGATTATATTTTTATTTGATAAGTTTTGGGGAAATGGCGTGATGGTTAATATAAGTAATAAGTTAGTTAGTTAGTTCCGCTCATATTTTAATGGCTATAAAAACGTTGATAAAAATAACGTTTTCAGAAGAGGTTGATTTACGACGCTCTGTAAAACCTCATTTCCTGTAGAAAAAAACCTAGAAGTCAGCCATTCCATCGCTTTATTCTGAACATTCTAACTTAACACAAAAAGAAAAATGGATCAACTTGGTTAAAAACCAAAACCGTCTTCTTTAGCAGGTTCACTGGCCCATTACAGCTCTGTTCTTGACCGTGAAATAACCGAAACTTGTACACTTTATTGAGAAATGAAAATAAATCACAAAGAAACACTGATTTCATTCAATTACCTGTATACATACATAGACTTCTACTACTACTCTCCCTTATCCGCACCCAATGGTGCATTGAGCACTGCGTTAGTACACCAATCGCGGTTAATCTTGATCATTTGTTGCTGAAACCAAGATTAGTCTTACGTTTTAGCATCAGTCCAAGGTATGGAATATGCAATATTTTAATGTGAAAATCACATTCAAATAAATATTTTACCTACTAACATAGATTAAGTTTTTACTCGTGAAAAATGTTTTCAATTTGTTGGTTTGTCTATTTGTATTTCCTTTACTAACTTGGTTGTACTTAAATTTACTATGAATACATATTTTGGAATCGATAAGATCCCATTCATTTTATAGTATGAATATCCAAATTATAGTGTGTTCTGTGAAAAAGTATGAATATTGTACCTGCTATGTACCTACGACGATTATTACGTAGGTATTTATGAATATGTATACATTTAAAGTTATTTACATTCAACCTATCAATTACTATTTGAAAATAAATGTTCATACTTTTGAAATTTCGCATAGTATACGGAACATTCTAGTCACTTTATTCTTCGTAATAAGTGTTTCACATAGTCGTACTTCTACTCTAAATTCCCATTTTTAATGGATTTTAT
>JAGVSP010004583.1:0-53106 GCA_022494985.1 Micrasema minimum
ACGCGCGCACACTTGCCGATCGTTTAATCGGGCGATAGCTTTCTCCTTTGTAGTATTGCAGCAATAATATCTTTTCTTGACAATATTGTTCCAACATTCATTGCGACCGCTCCCTTCAAAAGTCGTTTATTAACTGGAAAATCATTCGAGAGCAGTTGGCCGACTGTTGCCCAACCCGACTAAACTATCGCCCGATAGAAAGTCTCTAGTCTGCGGGGTACCTAAACATGATTAAAATAATGTTTTATTACAAATAACATGTATGACAATAATAAAATAAAATTACAGTAGGTTTTGATTAACATAATACAATTTTTTTCTGAAAGATAGATCTACTATCTAAAACATTAATGTTTCATGTTTTTAAAATATATAGTTCCGTTGCAGATTAAAAAATATACAGTTGAGTGTAATGATGCAAACATGAAGAAAACTATCAACAGAGGGCTTAAAATGTCCTATAACTGACAAGCATTGTTCTATTATCCTGTGTATGGGAATGCAAATCAGGTTTAGGTGATTTAAAGCCTTATTGATGTAACAACTATTTTTGATTTGCATTTGGTACCTTCACATATAAATTTTACAAAAAAACGTCCATACAGTTAAAAGAACAGCTTAAAAATTAGGTCAGGAATGCGTTGTGATAACCGGCATGAGATGCTAGGATTAAAGTTCAAATTTTATAAGTTAAACTTAAAAGATCAAAAGCATAAATTTATCTACTTTGCATGCATGTCATAGTATTGCTTCGCAGGACAAAATCCTGAAGTAGGTGATCTTAACTAGCCATATCAAAGAAAAAAAGGGCAGGGGTAAACCGCCTGTTAGAACTGACCAGACCAGTATGCACTGATAAAAAATATGTAGTTAAAACATGAGGCCTGATTTATTTATTTATGTCAAACAAGATATAATGGTGACGTGAGCCTGCAGAGTAGCACAGTTCAATGTGGAAGGAGACTACACAAGAGCGAGCCATGTCTAGAATCAGGCAGCATCACCATTCTGTCATGAAGTGAGGGTTTGTAAGAGAAAAACATTAGAAAGCTGCCAATGACCGTTGTATCATATTATACAGGGTGTAACAAAACTCGATGTACAAGCGGGAAACCAGTGAATCATATTTGAAGTAGATTTTGTTCTACTATTTTTTTTATTTAACCCATAGTTTTTGAGAGAGTTGAGTTAGGCCCGGTTGCACGTTAACGTTTGAGCTAAATTCAAATAATAGTTCCTTTTATACAACATTTTGGGCGTGTTCAAATACTTGTACACAAATCTGGATTTTATCCCAAGACGGGAGTAGGTATATATTTCATTTTATATCCCCACAGAGATGAGGTAGAATTACAAAATCAAAAATGTTACCTGGTGTGGATATTCGCTAATAAGCGGAACGGGGAATGTTGTAGTACATAAAGTGGCCACTTAACCCAGCCAATGACAGGTCATAAGCCCTGTAAACGCTGGAATATCCATATTCCAGAATTTGAAAAAATTCTACCTCATCTCTGTAGGGATATAAAATGAAATATAGTTCCTAAATATAGTAATGTTAAAATTGGTCGCAAAAGGAGCTATTATTTGAATTTAACCTTGACTTGAACTTTTTTTTGGTGCAACCGGTCCTTAGTTGTTTATTTTCTTGGGAAATTTAAAAATTGTTATCACATATTTATTACACTTTACACGGGACAGAAAACTGTACAGTTTCTTGTTCAGCAAACTATACAGTCGGTCAAAAGACACGCAAAATGTGTATTTTTTAAGAGCGATCATAATTATCGTATGTTTGCACACAGGAAATTGTTACTATAGCTAATAATGTATTTTTTTACATTTTTCAAAGCATTCAATATAATCTACTTAAACGTTTACATAAAAAGTATTGATGGTCCCGTGGATTATTCAATATTCCACACAGTTTTCGCATTACACAGGACAGTTGTACAGTTTTCTGTTCCGTAAAAGTGCGCTTAAGTCATGTTAATACTATCCATAAAGAAAACAAGCAAATACCAAATTCTAATAAAAATAGGGTGTTATCTTAGAGAAGGAATATGATATTTGATATATTATACATTTAAAAGTATTTTATTAAATAATTTTCATTACTTTGAAACATTCATAATCAATATTTTCATTCATAAATTTTATTTACAAAATTCACTTACCGAAAAAAGACATTTTATTATGTTGGCAATTATATGACGCGTATGTAAGCGGCGAATCTTTAAGTTTCCACAATGTCAACAACATAATTAAATCATCTATGACTTGAAAATTGAACGTCAAATGTGTAATGTCAAATTGTGTTATATTTACTGAATATAATGAGTTTAAATATGTTAAGATACATTATCTGGCGTATTTTTCATAGTATAATTAGTTCAAATTCATTTATAATGGTGGACAGTGGATATGTACATTGCCAATATGACAATTTACTGCATTTTGGCGTATTTATGATGTCTTAATTACTTTGCAACAAATATATAAGCTTTGAGGTACAAAAATTATTACTATTTAATATATATTGCATGTTTTATATAGCATTACGTACATTATTTACAATAATTAATTTCAAACACAAATGATACTCGAAGTAAACAAGTGTGAAGCTAGTAATCCATAGGGACTCGGAAAAATAGCAACAGCCGACATAGGTATGAAGTTGCAACCACTCACACGCGTTTGCATGGTGGCGCGTCATAGGCTCGCTGTTCCTTTTCAGCGGGAATTTAAAATGTCAAAGTTCAACTCCCCATATCTCGCTTATTTATTAACCAATATAAAAAATAATCGCACGTATCATCTTGTGATTTTTCATCTTAATTTATTAGCCAATAAAAAATATATATGATGAGGGGTTATTTGTGCAATTTCATTTCATTTATTTTTAAAACTCGTGTCACATGTTTTGATCAAAGATGTTCAAAAAACTTATATAAGGGAATAACATTAGTGCTTATGAAAGCTTTTACTAGAGTATTTTTTTTAAGGCTCAAATTTAAAATTAATAATACACATTCTACTTCAAATATAAGTAGATTCACCAGTTTTCGGTTGTAATACGAGTTTTATTACTCCATGTATTGTTATTTTTGTGATGAACATTTCTAATCTCGTGTTAAAATTCTTTTAACATGGCCTAAAGGACAGCTCTTTATCCGGTGATGAAATTATTACATTTTAAACCACGTTTCGCCATGCCACATACATTTCTTCGAGTCGTACAGAATAACCTTTTATCTGCAAACGAATCCATACATGTCTAGCTACATATTTTTATGTACATTTATTAATTGTAGCAGATAAAGCTTATAGGAAAATATTACAAAGCATTAAATATCCACATACATATTGCATTAGAAAAGAAGATTATCATTCTTCCATTGCTTTAGTACAACACAGTTTTTAAAATTGCAAGTGTAAGACATAGGCCAATACATCACTTTATAATGGAACGAACAATAGGTACTCCTTATTATTTTAACATATTTAAAAAACATTATATTTTCAACATAAATCAATTGAAAATACACTAGGATCGCCATTAACTATCTGCTAGGTATTCCTGATAGGAAATCATAATGAATATAAAGAGCGAGTCGCCAGGATCTGCCTCCATTGCGTGACTCCAGCGCTTCTGGAAGCTTTTTGAAGATACACCATTGCATTTTACCCAATCAGTCAATTTGAATGTGAGAAATTTCTTCGACCCAGCGTTAATCATTTCTCTATCCTATCTGTTTAAATGAAGGCAGTTTGTGGATCCCATATTATGATGTACTGCGGCGGACTTATAATGAGGAAATATTTTTTTCAACCAACCGATAAATTTTTATAGCTGGATTAAGCTTAGCTTTAATATTGGTTGCTTTGGTAGAAGTCAAACATGGCATTGAAGGTGCTTTTTTTGTCATGGTCAAAACAAATACTTCAGTCAGGTTTAACATGATATTTTGATGTTTATTTTTTTATTTATTTATTCATTCAATTTAACAAGTACTTAAACTTTTACATTTTACAGCCTAACTAGGCCCTTGACCCGTATTAAGGCAAGAAAGGCAAGAAAATCTATTAAATTTTCAAACTAACATACATTTTTTTCTCGTACATAAAAATTTACAAACAAAAAATAAATACTCATAATAACATAAAATTACAAAAAACAGAGAATAAAAAATATCATCATCATCATACCATATCCGCTCCCTATGTGGAGCATATGGAATCCACAAACTGCCTCCAGGCCAAGCGATCGGCCGCCAGCTCCGTGCATCCTCCCAAGTCAAGTCCACGTCCCGCAGCTCTGACGCAAACTGCCGACGAATTGTCAACAGTGGACGACCAGGACGCCGAGAACCTGATGCCTTGTAAAATAGGCAAGCATGGTTGAGGCTCTCGGGAGGCATACGTAGTACTAGCTATAAAAAATATAATAAATTGGAAATACATATTGGAATATATTAAAAATAAACATTAAACAAAATAATAATAATAATATTAAATAGTATAGAATAAATAAATAAAATCAGGGCAGAGATCATTAAACATCTACATGCAGATACAGGTCTGAATGAGGTCTACACAAGCGTTTGTCAACCTTGTATCGACGAAAATCTATAGAAAACTGTACCTCCTACCAACATTTATCTACACATAGATATATTGATGATCCCTGCACAGTAATTTCCAATGTATCTTCAATGTTGTGACTAAAATTTATAAAAGAGATTTGACTGATTACTGTCATAATGCGTCACAACTGCGATATATCCACATGTAGATACGTTTATGATTAATCTACTTAACTTTTTTTTTTAAATTATCGTCATACCATATCCACATGGAGCATATGGATTCCACAAACTGCATCCAAGCCAAGCGATCCGTCGTCGGTTTCCATGCATCCTCCCAAGTCAGGTCAACGTCCCGCAGCTCTGACGATAACTGCCAGCCGATTGTCAACAGTGAACGTCCAGGATGCCGAGAACCTGATGCCTTGTAAAATAGGCAAGCA
The DNA here is from genome assembly GCA_022494985.1 of Micrasema minimum. NCBI lineage: Eukaryota > Metazoa > Arthropoda > Insecta > Trichoptera > Brachycentridae > Micrasema > Micrasema minimum. Next base: position 5,030 of record JAGVSP010004583.1, read on the forward strand.
TGGTTAAGACTCTCGGGAGGTATACATAGGATAGGTATACATAGCTAGCTGAAACGCCTTCGCCGGATGACAGCAAAAAATATATAAATATAATCGTAATAAATAAAAACAATGTGATGTAAAAAAGTGATGAGTAATGGAAGGTTTTCCGAGATTCAACGATTACTTTGAATTCTAGTTCAAAGCATGCGTAATTTTTCCTTTGCACCGCTAAACATGAAACTATGTATTTTTCTAAGAGTTCCAATCTTATGAAGTCAAAAAACAAAAAAAAAGATAAACTGAGAGAAAAATACATGGTTTTGTGAGATTACGCAACCAAAGATTGCTCAATGTGCTTAAGGATTACAATAATAATGTCCTTCACTAGGAATGAATGCAACAACCTCGTATAAAAACAGAATTAAGATATTACTTCTTAAATCTACGCAACTGAATAAAGTTATAAATGGCAGTTTGAATGAAACAGCTGAGACCTGAGACTGTTATTCTATTGAAAACTTGTTATCTGACTCCGTGTTGGTGAAGACTGGACTCTGCGAGTTATCAGGAGTAGCTTTGTACACAATACATATATCCCGATCCGAGGAATGCGCTGACACTTGGGAATCAATAACTTGTAGTGAAATTTTCTCAACTAAAAAAAAAAAAAAAATACATGTATCATATGCATATTACAAACAAATAATATACAAAATCGTACAGTTACGCTGGGTTTGTAAAAGTGTAAAGTCTGAAGATTATTAATAGTAAAGTTAATGTTCTGAAAAAATTTCTTTTCTCAATTAAAAGCTCCTTATTTTGAAATTGATACTTTTACTAAGACAGCGTATTTTTTTAATTAGAGGATATTTCAATACTTGTGAATGCCAGTACCTCAATCACAAATGATTTTCGACGAACTTAATAACGTGCTAAGCATTTGACCGATCAATGAATATTCGTTCATATCACGGTCGCGTTGCCAAGCACCATAGATGAAAGGCATACTTTGACAAATGTTTCGTTTTATTGCTTTCTCAAATTGATTTCAATCAAATAAATGGCATGATAAATTGTGCACAAATAATTAACTCTATAAAACTAAATTATTTTACTTTACTTACAGTTTTGGCGTATATATATATACTTATAGAAACGTTAATATTTTGAATTTTGACATTTGGTATTAGGTGTTGCCAAGCATCAGGTTAAAATGTGGCAATATTAAAAAATATAATAATCCCGATCGATAACTTTTAACAGATGTTCCATTGTGATCGCGAAAATGTTTAAACATCCATTGTGAGAAATCTTTATCACGTCGCTTATTAGCACATCGATAGTCATTTGTGATTGAGCTACTGAGCAAGATATTTTAGCTTGTTAACACAATATCTATAAAAATTAAAGTACAGTTTGTTTTTCTTCTTATCTCTTCTGAAGCTTTACTTGAGCATACACATATTGAAAGAGCTGTAAAATTTGACCAGTAATTGTGGTTAAAATAAACAAATCCAGACACAAATAGTAATATATTGGAAGTTGTTAATTACTCAGGGGATGATGAGCCTTAATATGCGCTTTGAGTGCTGAAGATTGCTGGTACGGAGCACCGCACGTGGAACAAACGTACGGCCGTTCTCCGGTGTGTGTTCTTATGTGAGAAACCTGAAAAATAAACTTATGGTAACATACTCAACATTCCACACAATTTCAACAGACATTCAAAGTGTTCGCTGTTAGTGTAAAATGTCAGATCAAGGAGCTATCATTATATCGCTGGTCGGGAAGAAAAACAATGATCAAAAGTATGTTTTCGGATTAAGCGATCAAAAATGTTCTCATTTTTGTAAGGTTGAAGTAATTCTCATAAAACTAACTCTCACATCTATAAAATGTATAAAATTAGAGTGAGTGTTACAATCGCATTATGACACTAGTATTATACATGTGAGAGTTAGTTTTAAAACCTTCTTTGCTCTTGAGTTTTAAAATTTCTGCATAGTTCCGAAATGCTATTTATACAACATTTTGGGTGTGTTCAAATACTTGTACACAAATCTGGATTTATCCCAAGACAGGAGTAGGTATATATTTCATTTTATATCCCTACAGAGATGAGGCAGAATTTTTTCAAATTGTCATCGGCTGGGCTAAGTGGCCACTTTATGTACTACAACATTCCGATTCGTAACATATATACAAAATCAAAAATGTTACCTGGTGTGGATATTCGCTAATAAGCGGAATGGGGAATGCTATTTATACATTATCTTTCTATTCTTTGCCTAACTTTTAGCACCATCTTAGTGGTGGTTTTATTATGATAATTTTTTAAATGATTGATTCGAGATTTTCATTCAGGTCAACAATACAGTATTTTAAAAAAAAAGTAATAACACCGCTTGACACAAAATTAAGTATTTTTAGTGCCCGAATAATAACAGTTAATATCGCCATTATCACAAATAATAAATCGCTTTTTTCGCAACTGCCAATTACGCAAACAATTTAAACACCAGTTATTATAAACAAAACAGAATAATTTATTTAGTTTCTTTACTGTTAAACTCTTACACGCTTTGTTACTTTAATCTCTAATTTGATTTTAACAAATGAATAAAAGGTCTATAATTTCTCGCTCAGAAGGGTACATGAAATATTATAAATGGAACATATATTACATCTTACAGATAAACTTACCAAGTCACTTTTCTGAGCAAACGCTCTTGTGCATTGAGTGCAAGCAAACGGCTTCTCTCCTGTATGAGTTCTTCGGTGGTTCTTCAAAGTTCCGAGGGCCGTGAATCGCAGGGGACACAAGTCACAAACATAGGGTCGCTCGCCGGAGTGGATTCTTTTGTGCTTTACCTGAAAACCAAACAGGACAATCGGTATACAGTCAAAATATCAGAGTATTTGATTTTCCAGATTATCAAGAGCTCCACGCGTCGCATACTTCTTGTGAGTAAGAAGGTCCCTTCTGCAAATTATCTACTTACCTTTGGGTACTTTTGAGTACTCTGATTCAATTGGTTTTTTCTACTAAGGGGATGTTTTATCGCCTCCGTTTAAAACCTGGTTAGCTAAATGTCAGTTGCAATTTGCTACCAGATTTAAAAGAACTGATTCCACCACAGAAGTAATGAAAAATCTATCGTTCGATTAGTTATCCAGCACTTTCGTCCGGCAACAGTGCAGCGGTGTAGTCAATGATTTCAAGATGTTTCCTTATGCAAGTTAGAATCGAGTTTTATTATGTTTTTTTAATATGATACCAATCCAATACAACATAAAATATTGGATTAACATTATAATATTTCCATTTTCACAAATTTTCAACGCATTAAAAATTTGAGTCGAGTTGTCATAACTGTTGCAAACGCGACGCCATATTTACATAAATGTGATTTAAAAGGGGAACAAACATCTGACTAACTTAAGCGGCGTTTTAAATGGGATTTACAATATTTTTGTGATAATCAGAGGAGATGAAAAAATGCACTTTCCAACTTAACTGTGATTAGGTAGGACATTTACGATAATCAGGTTTTAAACAGAAGTGATAGAACACACCCTATGTAGTCTGTTGAATAGAGCGAGTGATTTACCAAAGAGCTAGAAGTAGTAAAGCCGGTGCCACATGTATCACAGACGAACGGGTGGTCTCCGGTATGCTTCCTCAAGTGAGCGTCGAGTTCTCCTTTGGACACAAACTTGGCGTGGCACGTCGGGCACATGAACGGCTTTATTGATGAATGGCGCATGAGATGCTGCTTCAGGTTTGTGTTTTGTGTAAACCCTGGAAATGAGATTTAATATGTATTGAAGTGGCATTAGTTATTTAGTGGAATTCCATATTAACATTGAATGGGTATATCGTCGCCGTGGTGGTGAAAGAGCTAAGCCCCATATGTATTGTGTGAGGGTTAGCTCTCTTCCAGGAGCATGCGGTGGTATTTCAAAAAGGTAAGCGGTTATACCATGTCAATAATATCAATAATAAAACGACCATAAAAATATTGTGTATTTTATATTACGTACCTAATAGTAAATAAAAGCAAACTACACTTTACAGCTGTTGTTTTTTTTAAAAATATATTTTTTTAAATTTAAAAATCATAATGCATTCATGATCCTTTATTAAAATTAATCTAAACTCCACTACAACTTGATCAGAATTTTCAAATAATTAAAAGAAATTTCTTTTAAGAGAATTTACACACATATAATATATGAGGCATATAGAAACAAAGGCAGCAGTGTCCACCTGCAGTCGAAAACGAGTTCAATGTGCAGTTTTGTTTGGAAAGTTATAAATTTTCTCCATTGAATATTTGTTTGTCAAAAAAACTGAATTAATCCATTTAATTTTAGATTTAAAGTTTTGTTGTTGAAACAAAAACGGCAGTGTCCAATACAAAAACGGCAAAATGGCAGAACTAAACAAACCCCTTTTCCTGATTACCAACCATTTAAGATTGTGGACACTGCCGTTTTTGTTTCTATATGACTCATATACACAATACACATATTGTTTTATATATCACATAATATGTTTTACACATAAGTACGTCTGTGGCACTCATATTTACAATAACTATCTTTTACAGCAATTTTTTATTTTTTATGTATGGATCCAGAATACAGATAGTACAGATTACAGATAGTACAGTAGTGAAAGGGTAGAAAAATAATGTGTAAATACCTTTTCCACAGATTGAACACAAGAAAGGTTTTTCGCCACTGTGCGTCCGTAAGTGATCTTTCAGGGTGGAGAGCATATTAAAACCTGCAAATAGTGATATCGTAAATTTAACAAACTTGCAGTTCATTCATATAAATGATGCACAATAAAGCAAAATCACTAACCTTTATCGCAATGGTCGCATTGATGTCTCTTTTTACCAGTATGGTTGTTCATATGTAAAATAAGTTGATCCGGTCTAGTAAATGCTCTAAAACACATCACACATTTCTATCGTCACAGGAAAATAAATCTAACAATTTAAACAACTTAAAGTACGCATTGATATCATCTGCTAAAAAGTTATTAATATAATTTTGCTGTATATGTTACCAGAGATACGTTGACACAGGCAATACTGTGGCACTAAAGAATAAAATACATTCTTACAATTTACGTACCTCGTTCTGGGTATTTAAAATTTATTTAATTACATGTTTTTTTCTAGTGATAGTAAAGTTAAAACGCACTTTTTAAAATAAAGATATTTTACAATTGTATCAAATAATACAGGCCTGAAAATAAACAGAATAGGGGCCCATACTACAGCGAGCTGAATCTGCTGGCTGGGTATACAGACTTATCATTGTATAAATTATGGCCTGTAGTTGCTAGCTAAATTTGAAATAGGTACTCGAGTCTTGTGGATCCCTTTGGTCAGTGGACATCTGATGGGAAAATGTTTTAATTCATATTATAATACGAGGGTCATTCGTAAAATAAGGTTTCCATATTTAAAAAATAATATACAGCTATGAGGCAAAAAGTCGATCAACAAGAGGCCTTCTCTGTCCCGAAAGACGGTTGCCATGCCTTCCCAGCAGACTGCATTTGTTTAAATGCGAATTTCGCATCTGGCGGAAACAGTGATAGGAAGCTCCATCTTCGATGGCTGCCAGGCCTGCACTGAGCGATGTAGCGTGGCGGGAGCGGCAGGGATAGAGTGGGGGGGGTTGATGAGTCAGCCAGTGTTGCCAGATTTCTCCCAGCGCGCCGCTATCTTTATTGACAGCACGGGGACCTTACTTTATGAATTACCTACGTACATAACCATTGAAAATTGTCTAACAATTTTTTTCATTTTATGAGAATAACACTCGTATTAGGTACAGAAGGAAAGGACATACTATTCTCTTCGCTAAAATTTTTGCCCTGCTAAGATGATGGGAGTGAACATCTTAAGGTAAATTTCTGCAGACGGGAGTAAAATTCTTTTTTGACACTTATCCTGTTTTTTTTTTTAGAATGATTTTAAACAATCGATACAGTTAACAGAAGCTGATAATGGTCGTATCAAACAAACTATAAAAAATAATTATTATACGCATCTTACCTGTGGCATAATGTACACTTGTTAGCTTTTTCTTTATTGTGTATAAGAGCGTGTTGCTTGAGATTTTTTCTTTTCGGGAAGACTTTAGAGCATATGTTGCACCTGCAAAATATAAAATTGTTTATTAATACTTGATAATACTGTTGATCAAATGAGGAAACTTAAATTGTTTTAAGACTTTCTTAATCTTCAAAAAAATTATTAATAAATTTTCTCCAAAACTATGTGTCAAATATAAAAATTTACTCTACAAAATCGACTCATGTAGATTCACTAATTTCCCGCTTGTACATTGAGTTTTGTTACACGGTGTATTATGGCATGATATTGAAGTTTATACTCTTTTATATTCTCACAAAAAATTTTTTTTTACACCCTAATTGAGTAATCAACCTGGACCATCTCGGTTGTCATTTTTTGTTGACTAAGATGTAAATATCCAAAGTGCAGAGGTTCCTTACCTGAAGTTGGTCTGCCCCTTGGGCACGGGTCCCGAGTGCTTCGTCATGTGGGCCGCGTAGGAGTGCTGGTTCTGGTAGGAGACCCCGCACCGGGAGCACCGGTAGCTGACCTCCAGAACTAGCGTTGAGGAGTCGGCACCCTCGCCCTTCTCCTCCTTGATGATGGCCACGGCGCCGCCCCCGCTCGCTGACACTTGCCCCACCTGGTATAAGGAATTGGCGTTTTATTTCTACATAATTGGTGGTTGATAGCTGGAACGGGCTACCGCAGAAGCTGGTCATTGTGAATAGTGTGAATGGGTTTAAGAATGGACTGGACAAGTTAGTTTGAATCTAAACTAACAGTCCGATTTAGGCATATCAGCTTTAAGCAGCTCGCATAAAATTAAATAATAATTTAAAACACTTCCGACTTGGGATGGGCAATTTTTTTTTGTTGCTTTAATTATCTCCCTAATAACAATAGGCTTGCAGTCCAAAATTGTCTGTTAATGCAGAAAAATTAAACAACAAAACCATTTGTAAATTGAATAATTAATAAGTTTGGGTATTGTAAAAACGTGATCACATTTCTTTAAAAGTGTATAATGTTAGGATATAAATAGTTTATTGTAAATCAAAAAGTCTGCAATTAGCAATGCCACTGTTTTCTAATTTTTTTTTCTTCTATTAGCGTACTATTTGACTAAGCAAAAATTTTTTTTTGTATTTTTTGTTGTGTGTTATTAATGAAGATACGATTTTTTAAAGTTCCATATATCAAATACCGCGCCAAATACTACTGTGTACTAAGTGCGTCATTTTTGCAGGAGTGACGTCATAAAACGGGTGGCTGACGGCGCGGCGGTAGGTGATATTTCTCCAGCCAGTAAAAAAAAATTCAAATTCTATGCAAAATGATGCGGGACGGACGGCCGGAGCACAGATAATATGGCGGGATCGTTTGCTACGATCCGCGGGGCTTTAAAAACGGAAACCGGAACACTACACGTAGATGCAAGGAGTGACATGGATATTAATTTCAACAATTTTTGTTTATTTTTGCGTGCATTTTTGAGATATTTCATCTCACTACAAAATTTTTAAATATTCGCGTCTACACGAACACATTTTTAAAATTCAGTTCCGGGTTGGGCCGGAATTCCTCATTATGAACAATAAATATAGATAAACTTATATATGATATGATTTACAAATGTGTAACACCGATATTTTTGTGATTTTTGAAAAATTATTTTTCTGTATTCACAGTAAATTTTGGGCTATAAGCCTATATAATTCACTCATTAAACTGTCTGAATTGTCAGTGCCTGTAGACTGCAGCAGCACAGTTTCAGGTGAAAGCCAGCCGTCCACAGACGAGCCATGCCTAGTCATGAGGGATGAACTCAAAATAAAGAATTTCCAATATAAAGTGGCTTCGGTGGTGTAGTGGCTAAGATACTGCCTTTGCGCTTGAAGCTTCTGGCTTCGATTCTCATTGAGATCGCCAAAATGAAGTGACTTTTCTGAAGTCTGAAAGTTTTTTGACGTTATAAAATAAAATAATACATTCAAACGGAAACACTCCTCCTTAACTATTGATAAATATAGTTACAGTTCGTCTGGTGTCAACCTTAGCATCTGAGCTCTCAAGTTCAGTGATTGGTTTGTCCTCGTCACTGCTATTCGACTCCTCCAAGTCGCTGTAATTATTCGATGCGCTGTTTTTTCGCTTTGGGAGTTTATCTTTATGACACGCCCGCAAATGTTTTGCCATTAAACTTTTGTTTGGAGCATCCACACCACAGAATTCGCAGTCATATTTGACTACAACCTGTAAACAAAAGGAACATTTTGATCTCGATTAAAAAAGAGGTAAGCTTAGAGCTCGTTTTATAAACAAGCAATTAAACAATGACTAGAAATGCTTTTAATTTTGATTTCAAGTAATGTGCACTTTATACAAGACAGTAAACTGTACAGTTTTTGTGCAGTTTGCAAAGTGTAAAATTCTCACTGTACGCTAATTCCATACATTTTTGTTACTGCGCGCAATCGCTCATCACCCGCGGCGATTGTGACAGTAGTAAGTATAATATTCAATAGTATAGGTAATATTACAAATAAACTTTTATGATGGCGAATATGAATATAATGTAATATAATATGTAAAGCCATCTCTGGGGGTATGAATAGCTACCTACTGTGTAATAATTTTAAAATGTATATGTAAATGCCCTATGGGCGTAAAAACTAAAAAATAAAATAAAATAAAATAAATGAATAAAATAATAATATGAAATAATTTGACGGATGAATAGTGTCAAATATTATTCATATATATAATGAATTTATCTGCGCTTATAATAAAATAAATGCTTTAAAATTAAAATGACTTCAAAATAGGTAAATTGGTTGTACATTTTCAGTAGATTCGTTAAATCTCCACAAAATCGATAGATCTGTAAAAAATCAATAAGATAGGCGATGACAGAGATTATTAGTACGGCAACATTGAAACGTCCGACTGTAGCGTTCTACGCATGCCTACAGACAGTTTAAACTGTGCCTTGTAAAGGTAAAATTCACACCGCACAGTATTTATTGCTCAGAAAACGGTACAAGAACTTGTACAGTTTACTGACCCATATACTCGTAAAATGCGCTTAATATCAAGTAGTTGCATTTTGTAAACTAATCTTATTCCGCACATACATTTAAAAATTCTATTTGTTTAATCTTCACTAATAGTAAACAAACTTATAGAACTAAATTAATGTGAAAAAGAAAAAATAAACTAAAAATTAGTAACCATATGCTTTTGTGTGAATTTTAATCATGCAAAATTCTTCAATGACTATGTAAAATGCAATTTCTAACCTTTGCAGAAATGGAATTCATTGCCTCTTCAATGTCTGAAACTGAGTGGATACTTATCAAGTGCTTCCTCAAATTGTCTCTTCGCGAAAAGACCCTTTTGCATTGATTACATTGAAAGCCATCGTTCTTGTGAACTCCCATGTGACGCTTCAAAGACTTAGACCCCATGTAACTTTTGCCACAAATCGTACAAGAATGCTTGGGTGCCTTACCTGCGAAATAAAATGACATTAAATTGAGTTATACAAAAACACTAAATAGATATATAGGGTTATTTGGTAAGTACGTAGGTAACAATTTAGTATTTTAATAAAAACTTTTTGTATGATTTGTCAATGCCAAAATGTCAGCCAAAGCTTACATTTTTATCATAGTGAAGTTCACAAATGAGCAACGTTTGGAAACTATTAAAAATTACTATCAAAATTCGGTAGTTGGTGATTGCAAATTTCGGAGCGCTTAATAAACTTCCGTTGATTATCACATCTTCAAAAACGAAGCTTATTTTAGGCTCAATGGCTTTGTCGATAAGAAAATTTTGCATTATCGGACAGCAACAATCTCACATGTGCTTTAAGAGACTCGATTGTATCCACAAAAGTAAACTGTGTGTGGATTTCATGCCGGAAGTGTGACCGGACCATATTTTTCCATCAATGAAAATGTTCGCCATGTTATGGTCAATGTCGGAAGACTATTTTTGGTCGAAATAGATGGAGTTGACATCAGCGATATGTGGTTTCACGAAAACGCTGCACAGCTAGTCTGACAATTGATCTATTGAAGGGAATCGTTTAATTAGTTATTTTACTGGGGTATATAAGATCTTAAGAGATATTTCAAGCCCTTTATAGCCATTCTTATAATGATTATAGCCTAGACATGATTTATTTTACAAAGCGCAAATCCAGTTAGAATAATAATTATTTCTGTGCTAGAAAATCCTAGATATTTTATTTTTACAAACCAGTGTTCGTTATATAGCAGAACTTGGTTAACTGGAATAATTAGGGGTGATATAGGGACAGCCAGCTACCAGCATATCCAGACCGAGATTTATAACATGCTACATTATGTAACAATAATCAAAATACAATGTTAAACATTTACGTGAATTTGTCTTCACATAGGATGCAGCTTTTTCTTCCTTGACGATGATTTCTGGTTCAGCTTTGTACATCAGGAATTCATCATCGTAATCATGTTCCAAATCCATTCCTTGCGCGTCTAAAGAAATATCTATACTGGATTCCACCTTAACAGGGGCTTCCATCAGAGTTTCACCAGATACTTTGTGGCTGATGTGCTCGCGAAACAGAGTATCAGACTTCTCACACAAGTTCTTGAAGTTGATGGCAGTATCCAATAGAGATATGCACTGCATACACACTTGGCAAGGCAGCCCATCTGTCTGATAAATCTGTAAATATATAAATTAAATTGAAACATTCTGCATGTCTTTTCTATTTGTTTATTATATCTCGTGTTTACTCTGAAAAATTATATTACCCAGGTATCTCACTGGAATATACCACTAGAGTAATAATTTTACAAACATTTTGAATATCGCCCTGAAGTGTCTGTATCATCTTATTTTGTAAATAATTTAAGTATCTCCTTTAACACTTCCTCTATGGAGTACAAAAAAGAGATGTTATGTATTTTGTACACCTTGAAAATGTGATTTAACTTTAATGGATTTTAATAGAGATATTGGAAAAGCTCTCGGCACTCGTTCGAAAGTAAAGCCGGTACTTAAAGGGTTAAGCTAACGCTCAACACACTGTTTAAAAAGAAGCGCGCTCTAGTATTTAAAGAGTTGCCTATTATACTAGAAAATAACAGAAGAAGACAACAGATAGACGATGCCAAACATCAGTATTACAATTTGGCAGATGAGGGGCTTATGACTTGTCATTGGCTAGGGCAAGAGGCCTCACTTGATGTATTCAATGCAAGTGTTTACTTAAACCAGTCGATGACAGGAAGGCCCTGTAAATACTAATATTTATATAATCTTCTCTTAAAAAGCTTCTTAGTCGCAAAGTTCCGTATTTGTCTACAAGGATTTGGACTTGCCTAAAATACAAATGTTAGGCCGACGATACCTTAACTAAAGAATAATACAAAGAAGTACTCGTCTTTTAACCATAATAATTAATAAATGTATACCTAGTTTACAAAGAAAATAATAAAGTAGGTAGCTTACCCTGACAGAAGTCAGTGTCATAATCAGCTCTGGGAAGGACGGCATATCCTTATCGGTCGGATACAAAGGAAACATTGTTTGTCCTTCGCACATACAAGTGCGGCACATTTTTTCAAAATCCATCTCCATAACTCCAGTTCACTTAGCAAACAAATAACAAATTAAATTTAAAATAATGACATCGGGGAACGCCATGGCCATGTTCTCCTAAATTATAACCATAGATAAAAGTATATATTGACGATAGACAAACAGGACTTGATAGTTGACTTGTCTATAGTTATAAGCTGGCTACACACATGGCCGCCATCACGCCATCGCATCGTTAGGGGGTAGTTTAGTAAAGTTATTCTCAAGTACTGATGTTCCTGCACCGAGAACATTTCACATTAGGGTGACGCGCACAAGAATTAACTGGGCTCGCGCAAATTAAGAAAAAATAATATTTTGTATGTACCTGAAAAAAAACATGTTTTTAAAATGAACATTTCTGACTGCCAGTTACTGGAACCCATATATTATGTTACTCCAGTTATTGGTGCCGTAAACGACCTCTTTTGTTGTTTAAAAATACAATATTAATGTTATTATTAATCATTTATTAAACATTTATTAGCTATTAACTATTAAAAATGTATGTCTTATTTGTTCAGACAAAAAACTTTTTTCATTTTTCAGCGAAAATACTTTTTTTTTCTTAAATTGTGCGGCCGCAGTTAGTTCTTGGGCAGGTCACCTTAATGTAAAATGTTCTCGATGCAGGCACAACAGTATTCTCAAGTGCAGAACACTAAAATTTTACAAAATCTACCAACTCGATAACCATAAAGTCTCTCTTTCCATGCAATACGATTACCTAAATGTGACAGAATAGAGATAAATGATTTCTCCGAAAACCGTGGTTCGAAATTAATTTGACTGTACATAATATAGCAACAAATATTTAAAGTTAATGTAATAATAATTATGTTGTCCTTATAATATACTTAAACATGCTTGCCTATTTTACGAAGAATCGGGTTTTCGGACAAAATTAAGAAAGAGCTTTTACGATGGTTTGGTCATGTGGAGCGAATGAGTGATGAAAGAACGGCTAAAAAAAGTTTAAATGCAAGTGTGCCTGGATGTAGAAGCCGAGTAAGGTCGAGAAAGACATGGCATGACCAAGTACGACCAGTACTTGAAAGTGGACGTGTGAAAAGTCGGAATAATCGGCGTATGAGCATGAGAAGATGTATGAATGTAGAGGAAGCAAAGGAAGTATGTCAGGACAGAGTGGTTTGGCGTTCTATCCTCTCTGCCTACCCCTACCGGGAAATGGCGTGATGATTAGTTAGTTAGTTAGTTAGGTTCCTGGACGTCTACTATTGCCAAATCGATAAAAGTTTGCGTCGGAGCTGCGGGATGTGGACCTGACTTGGGATGATGCACGGAAGCTGGCGGCCGAACGCTTGGCCTGGAGGCAGATTGTGGATTCCATATGCTAGAAAAAAACAGTTCTTTCTTAATGCAAAATTAGATGATTGTGTGGCCACTTAACCCTGCCAATGACAAAATGCTTGAATATCCAAATTCCCAAATTTGAAAAAATTCCACTTCATTTCTGTAGAGATATAAAAATCAATATTAACATTTTCGTAGAGAAAGCCGATTACCAGAAAACGTGGAGTTTACCAACGCGTAATCCTTTATAAAGAATGATTTAGTAAATAATCATTTACCTCCTCATTTTTACAAAAAGTTGACACAGTTTAATAAAACTTCAAAGTGTAGTTCGTTTTTTTTATACCAGCATTCTGTTGTGTGGATAATGTTGTATTTGCCTCCAACTGCTAATTCTTCAATTATGTTGTGATTTTTTTCCTCGATCTCCGCCTTTGCAATATCTAAAAGAAAATAAATAATTTTGGTCCGTCGACTGCCGACTGCGCCGCGCCAGTGTGAAATCTTTGTCTTTCACTATGATTTCTAGGTTCTTTGTTGGATCTTTATCAAAACCCGTTTTACTTATACGCGATTTATTGGAGTTATTTACAAATGAAAAGTCTATTGTACCTACTAGGACGAAAGCGCACTTTAATACGGGACAGTTAACTATTTAGTAGAACTAACTAGTACTAACTAGATCGTATAAAGCGAAAACTGAATGGAAAACCCGCGGCGATTGCAACGTAATATCCATTAGTATAGGCCAGTGTTTCCCAACCTGTGGTCCGCGGACCCCTGGGGGTCCGCGAATATATGTATGGGGGTCCGCAGTCACATCTCTGGACCATTTGACAACTTTAAAAAAAAATTTATTTGTTTATGGACAGCCAACAGACATACTACACTTATATTAATTTCTAAAAATAACGTCCACTTATAGGCTATCTCTTAACTATCTAAAAAGATTAAAACATTTATATAAGTACTTACTAATTATTGTTGCAAAGTACCCATTTTGAGCATAGTTGCTTATGCAAAATAAATAATAATCAATAAATATTTTATACAACATTTTGGGTCGTGTTCAAATACTTGCACACAATTCTGGATTTATCCCAAGACGGGAGTAGGTATATATTTTTATTTTTTATATCCCTACAGAGTTATATAATAAATATATAATTTTTTTCAAATTCAGGAATATGGATATTCGAGCGTTTACAGGGCTTATGACCTGTCATTGGGAATGGGAATGTTGTAGTACCTACATAAAGTGGCCACTTAACCCAGCCAATGACAGGTCATAAGCCCTGTAAACGCTCGAATATCCATATTCCTGAATTTGAAAAAATTCTACCTCATCTCTGTAGGGATATAAAAAATAAAAATAAATATTTTATTCGTCGTAAATTACCGGTCGTAATTTTTTTTTTTGTAACTCAATTCGGTTACTTCGGTAACTTCGGTTAATATTTTCAGTGGTTTGCTTAAAAAAATCATGCAAAAAAAGTTATACTATGGTAAGGGTTTGCTGTTTTTTTTTACTAAGGGGGTCCTTGAAAATTGTGCTTGATTTCCTAGGGGTCTGCGACTGAAAAAGGTTGGGAAACGTTGGGAAACTCTAGATACAAAAGCCTGTTCCACTGCGGCAGTGGTAGTACTAATTAATTACCATTTTCATTCCCCTACAGTATAGGTATAGTAATCTGGGTATGGGGCCTATACCCAGATTACATCGGTTAAGTACCTAATGAGCATTGTGGGTCAGTAGATTCATTCAATGTATTGACAGGATTTCAGTCTTTTTCGATGAATGTAAAATGTAAAATGTACCGTTAATTCTTCAATAAATAAATAAATATGACAAATAAACTTTTATGAATGGTCCTATTATACCTTTGTTTTATTTGGGGTTTCGCAACAAAGCAAAAAAAATTCGGAGGTCCAAGTAATACAAAATAGAGAAATAAGAAATGTTTTTCACTTGCCGTACGATACACATATAAAAGATTTATACTTTGAGACAAAAATCATGCCCTTTCACATGCTTCCTACATCCGATATTACTAATTCAATATTACATATAATTTTTGATTCAATGCACACAAACATCGAGACCACTTTTAATAGAGACGATCATCAGCACAACACCCGTTCACGCAACAAAATACATTTGGAACCTGCAAATACAACCAAATTCGGTACAAGATCTCTAAAATACATAGCATTTTCCGAATTTAATTTGTTACCTGACATGTTTAAGATGCCTGTATCTAACTATCGAAACAGGACCTCTGATTTGAAAAAATAATATTTTAATATGTATTTTGAATGATACCTTTTCTACTTGCATCGATATAATACATGGTTTTGCTGTTACTGTAATAATTCACTTTATTGTTTCTTTGGGTTTTATGTTTTCATTGGATTGGTTCTGTTTTTTGTATATATATTGTGTTTATTTTGTGATCTAAGCGATGTCAGTGCGTATTAGAATAAAATGAAAATGTGTTTTTTATTTGTCCCTAAATGAGTTTATTGTAAAAACTCCTAGGGAGCATTGGATTGAAAAATAAGAAAATTCTTTATTTATTATAATGTTATTTTTATATAAAAAAAAAATAATAAAAAATATATGAATCGCCATTATAAAAGTTTATCAAACTTGGAGGAATCACTAATATATATTTACATATTTTATATATAATGTAATTTGATTATTAGAGAGTGGATATGAATGATGATGATTGATTGATGATTGATGATTGTGATGATTACGGACTTGATACCCGTCGGAGTCAATGTGAAACATCCATTTTAATGTTGCCTATCATATCAAAATATTTCATTTGTTACCTTAGACTAAGTTATATATTAATAACCATGGAATTCCACCAAGTAATGTCTACAAAAAATATTAATCAAATGTAATTATTATAATGAATAAATAATTAGTTTCTTAAACTACATTTTCTATAATAAGGCCAATTTTTCCTTTTTTTTTAAATCCTGTAATATTTACATACATACAAAATGGTGGAAAAAGTACAAAGGAAAAAGAAGAGAGAAAAGGCTTTTTGATTTTGTGCTAACGTTTCAGTATTCTGTCATGTGGAAATGGAAGTTTGAGAAAGCTTTAAATTGAAATTTAATATAACGTAAACGAAGACATGTTAAGAGTCGGGCCACAACTAGACCGAGCTAACTCCACGGTCTGTCTACCCTTAAGAGGAATATCTGTCACATGACCCGCTGCCGCTTCGCTATCCATCGTAATCTTTTATTTCCTTTCTGTAATTTAGCCCTAAGAAATAATTTTTTATACGCGTTTATTAAATATCAACCTGTGGAGTGTTTTTCCAGTCTCATTTTTTTCCTTTTTTTAATGGATTAATTTATCCAAGTGCCTGTATTCAGCTTTTTTTCTCGTTTTCACGTTGTCCGCCTCGTAGCATAGCGGTAGCGCATTAAGCTACCGTGCATGAGGTCGCGGGTTCGATCCCCGTACATGTGATTTTCATACTAATATTTCATTTCACCTTGGACTGGTACCGAAACGTATAACTGATAATCTTACCTTCATGTAATAAATTGACCAAGAATCACTGCACTTGGTGTACCGATGCAGTGCCCTTTGCACCGTTGGGTGCGGATAAGGGAAAGTAGTTTAGTAGTTTATCACGGTTTAGAAAAATGGAATTGCGCTTGATTATCCACTAAGTACAAAATTTTATCTAATGTATTAATTAATATGACAATTTATGGAGAAGAGACTCCATTTTAGTTCAATGATTAACTCTGCGATAAACACGCAATAATTATCCAGAAGAGAGTAAGGAGGGGAGAGTGGGGACCCACCTCCCCACCCACAGTTGTTTAAGAGTCCTGGTGGACTCTCGATCATCCTAGCTATTATATTTTCCTCCCGAGTGAGGTCCACGTCCCGCAGCTCTGAAGCAAACTGCCGACGGATTGTCAAACTGTGGACGTCTGTGTAATGCCTTGTAAAATAGGCAAGCATGGTTAAGGCTCTCAGTAGCAGGCATTTAATAATAATGATCACGATAAAATGCACTTGGTACACCAATTCAGTTCCCTATGCACCATTGGGTGCGGAAAGAAATAGGTTTGATGCATCCTTGCACTTTGGTTATAAAAACTCTAAATTACGACAGTTTACCTAAATTACCCATAACAAAGTTGACGTAAATATTTATCAATAACATTTATTTTCACAAAAATATTAGATAGCATATCTAAAAAAAATATAATTTTTATATGTTTCTTCATATCTGAAAAATTTTGAAAATCGGGGTTGGTTTCACCAAGAAAAGTGATGAAAAATGTTGGGTAGAAGTGTTTTAAAGGGCACCTAAAAGAAAGGTCACTAGAGTGCTTTTCTCATTTTCCACCATTTCAGGGATGCTCTGCTACCACTTTGCGTCCAGTTGTTCAGAACCATTGAACCTCCTTGTTCAGAGCCATGAATACGGAATGTGAAATTCTGTTCAATTTCCACAATTCAGTTTCCTCTCGACGCTCGCCGGGGTCGGACGTTGCGACGCGCTCAGAGAGAACGCCAAGAACATACTTCGGACAACTAAGAAATAATAATTAAAGAAAAGTTTTTAAACTAAAGAAAAGTCAGTGTGTCACAATTGAAGATTGAAGGTAAAATTTATACATACTTTTATAATTTTAATATCTCAGCTTCAAAGCAGTTACAAATTCAATACAAAAAACATCATATATTAAATTTGTAATTACTGCAAAGTTCAAGAAATGCGTATAAAACTTATTAAAAGTATATTTTAAAGTAGAAATAGGGCAACTTCTACTACTTTCCCTTATATTTTTGTATCTGAAAACCCACTTCTGTTACATGAAGGCAAGATGGTATTTCAATTTTTTTATATCTAAGCTTTTATGTATGAAATAATATTCTTATCTGGAAAACCTCACTGAAAGAAATATTTCATATTGATCCCGCCAGGAAATGAAGACTCGACCGCATAAAACAATATAATATTATTTATTACTGTATTAAAAAAGAACAACTGGTTTTTATTAGACGAAATTAAATAGTCTGAATATACACTGAAAGAATGAAATGTGATTAAAGCCTTAAAACAGTACCTACTTACTGCAAAACCAATTTAGAGTTTGCTGGATAATTTTGCGCAGTAAAATATCCTTTCACATATTTAATAAAATTTAATGTTTTCATGTACGAATTTCATTTTAAAAAATTGGTTAATTTATTTCAATGATACAAAATTGAGTATAAGTATATACCACTACTACTACTACTTTCCCTTATCCGAACCCAATGGTGCATCTTGATCATTGTATTCCATGAAGGTAGGAAGATCAGTCTTACGCTTCAGTACCAGTCCAAGGTATCGCACGTGAAATATTAATATAATTAGATACTAAACGTAAATTGGTAACTAGCTTAGGTTTTTTAGTTCCTAGCCCTGATATTTATAATATTTAAAAAAATATCTCAATAAGTATTATTGCCACAGCCTTTTCTGTCAATCCAAAAATATAGGAACATTTTTATATATATATATATATATTTTTTTTTAATTTTTTTTTAACCACCTCAACAGGCCAGGAGGCCCAATTACAGAGGGGAAGAACGTTTTTGTAAGATAATGTCCCCACAGCTGAGTTTCTTCTCGTTTCTTTCACTTAACTGCATCTTATGGTGCATATATTATGGTATTGTACGATTGAGTTTGAGAAACATTATTTTCAGCTTAGTTGATATAAACGAAAAATATATTATGTGGAATTAAAAATATTTTTTATCGATTCACCAATCACCTCAACTTTTACTACTACTTTCCCTTATCCGCACCCAATGGTGTATAGGGCACTGCATTGGTAGGTACACTAAATGCAGGTGTATCTTGATCATTTTATAACATGAAGGTAAGATGATCAGTCTTACGCTTCAGAACAAGTTCAAGGATCATCATGAAATGAAAATATGTAAATATAAAATATGCCCTGCGAGAATCGAACCCGCGACCTCATGTACGGTAGCCAAATGCGCTACCACTATGCTACGAGACGGACACTTCAACAGGAGACTCAATCACATAATATTATAATATTTCAATATACAGGAAATTCTAAAAATTCACTATTAAGTTTTGTCACCATTAAAATAATCACTATTAAGTGATCTTACCGGAAATCGAACTTAGTTCCGTCAATATAAATATGTTTTGACGGAGTAGGTTGCTGTAATTGAACTTCGGGGGATAATGTTACAATATAAAAGATTAATACTTGCAACACATATTGCCAACTCTCCCCGATTTCTAATTAATAATTATTAAACATGTACGGCCAACAAAGTAATAAAATGAAATTTTAAGGGTAAACTAAAAATGAAGATCTGGTGATTTTGTACGCTTCTTTTAAAATGATTAAACTATACTAATGATAAAAAAAAGAGTCAAGATTGAATAATTCAAATCTCCCAATGTGCGATTTTGTAAATCTCGTTTTATACACTTTGAAGGAAAAATTATAATACTGTTTAAGTATTTCATCTAAAACTGAAAAAATGTGTGGAAAAATGTGTATTATTAGTATATAGTATATATCTTAGAGATGAGGTAGAACTTTTTCAAATTATTCGAGCGTTTACAGGGCTTATTACCTGTCATTGGCTGGGTTAAGTGGCCACTTTATGTTCTAAAACATTCCCCATTCAGCTTATTAGCGAATATCCACACCAGGTAAATTTTTTTATTTTGTTTATATGTTACGAATCGAGAATCATCCACCAGCGCGTAATAATATCCATATTCCTGAATTTGAAAAAATTCTACCTCATCTCTGTAGGGATATAGGTACCTACTATAATGAAATATATACCTACTCCCGTCTTGGGATAAAATCCAGATTTGTGTACAAGTATTTGAACACGCCCAAAATGTTGTAAAACTAGGGATTTCTTGTGTACCTTGTATATTAGTATTAATTTTCACCTTATGGTTTGGATTTTTTCTTTAGGGTAAAATAGCAAAAACACATATTTATTTATGTATTTCTCGGGATCCAACTTCCATGAATAAGAAATATCGAAAAATACTACGTATTATCATATTTAATAACCAATTTGTTGAAGAGTCTTTAATTTAATCTTAAAATGAATATGTACTCGACTACTTTAACAATGTGGAGAATTGATGAAAAAAATGTAGGGAAAATCGTACCGAAGAGTCTATTTTGTTTTTATTTTATTTAGTTTAAACGCCCCATTCAAACAAAGTTACACAGTACAATATAACCAGAAAAGGATAAGCAAAAATATCGTGCGTAGAAATTAAAATCATCATCATACCATATCCGCTCCCTATGTGGAGCATATGGAGTCCACAAACTGCCTCCCGGCCAAGCGATCGGCCGCCAGCTCCCGTGCATCCTCCCAACTCAAATCCACGTCCCGCAGCTCTGCCGACGAATTGTCGACAGTGGACGACCAGGGCGCCGAGAGCCTGATGCCTTGTAAAATAGGCAAGCATGGTTAAGGCTCTCGGTAGGCATACGTAGTATATGGCCTAGCCAGCCGAAACGCCTTCGCCGGGTGACAGTAGGTACCAAGGGTGGCTGTGTCCGTTGCCTCACCAAAAATTTAAATACTTACTTAAAACTGTATAGATATACAGAGTGACAAAACTCGTAGTACAACCCGAAAACTGGTGAATCTACATCACGTTTGGAGTTGAATGTGTAATATGACTTATGAATCTGATTTTGAAAAAAAAAAATTCATATAAAATTGCACAAGTTTCCGATTAAAATATTGTTTTTGCTATTGTTTATTACACGAATAGTATTAATTTGAAGAAATAAATTATATAAATTTGAAAAAAATTTGTAAAAATTTCTAGAAAAAAAAACCAACTTCTTAATAAATTTTCTCAAAAACCATGGGTCAAATCATTTAAATTTTTTTTTTATTGATATCCCAATAGAGTCAGAAAAACTTTGGAAACGAATGTGGATCTTCTAGGCGTTTACAGGTCTTATGACCTGTCGTTGGCTGGGATAAGTGGCCACTTGATGTATTACAACTTTCCCCTTTCCGCCCTTCATTTGATAAGCATACACGACAAATTTGGAAGATATATATTATGTATGAAGCATCACACAACGTTTCGACATTTTTTGTAATTTTTTCTCACTGGTTGAGAAAGCTAAGGATTTGGCAATCTACCTTTTTGATGTAGGCAAGATCCATTGCACACATGCAAAATGTTGTCAAAACATTTTACTCTGAAAAATCGACTCCAAATATGATGTAGATTCACTGATTTCCCGCTTGTACATCGAGTTGTGTAAACGTGTATAAAATGAGCAAAAAATAGAATACAAACAATTAATAACAATAAAAAATAGGGTTGAAAAAAGGTAAATTGGTTACAACCAAGCTATTTTTTTTTCTTTCTTTTTTATAATATGTATAAACTTATTCCTTAACGTTTCAATGTTTTATTTTAATGAACTCTGTAAAAGGCAATTGCACCGTCTATAAATAAATAAATAAATAAATAAGTAAATAAATAAACAAACAAACTATAAAGTACGTTAAGGAAAATGTGTTAATTCCAACGCGCTAACCACTTCAACACGAGGCGGACTCAACATCACCTAAAAATCAGAAAAAACATCGCGTATAAAATACAACATAAAAATATTTCGTATGTGACACTGGCACTAAAGCGTAAGACTGATCATCTTGCCTTCATGTAACAAAACATCAAGATTTACTGCGCTGGGTTAACCAATGCAGTGCCCTATGCACCATTGGGTACGGATAAAGGAGAGTAGTAGTAGTAGTTTAAAATCTCAACAAAATGCAACTTTTTAGTTTTAATTTTGAATCATTATTTTAAATTTTATTTTATTTACGGAAAGTTTTGAAGATAATTGTATATGTTTGTATAAATCCAATTGTATTTTTTCACAAATATGAAATGAATGCTAAGTAATACAACTTTTGGGAAATAAAAAATTAGAAATAAGAACATTTAAAATTAGAAAAGAAAAACATAAGAAAAAAAAGAGATGCACTGGTAAGGGACGGTTAGGTTAGGGAAAAGGGAGAAGGATGGGAAAGATACAATTAATATTTAACACCCTTTTTTTTTGAATAAATAAATACTTGTAATATCACTTTACAACTTCAAACAGTTTCTTTGTTTTATGTTTATTGTCAAGGGTATCTAAATGAGGGCAATATTTGTTAAACACGGAACAACTACGATAAATAAATATGATGATAGATGAAAGTAACAAAATGCTCAAGATACACTGCACTTGGTGTACCAATGCAGTGCCCTATGCACCAGTGGGTGCGGATAAAGGAAAGTAGTAATGTTAATACCAAAAAAATATAGCTCCGCTTAACGTACCGAGCGTTTTATGTTGTATTGATTGCTTTTACTTATAAATGCAAGATTTCAACATGAATTGCAGCTACAAAGCGCAAGGACAAGTTAATCACACATTAGCGCTAATCAATACATATTGTTCAACGGTTGCTATCATGCTTCTTATCTGCACCAAACGGTAGGCATTGTATAGATGTATAGGTACACTATAGGGCATTGTATAGATGTATAGGTACACTATACATTTATACAATGCCCTATTATAGATGTATAGGTACACTATACATTTATACAATGCCCTATTAGTGCAATCTACTTTGTTCGTATATTACTTGAAGCTAAGATGATCAGTTTTACGATTGAGAGTTAGTACAAGATATCATTTATGTGATAAATTACTTTTAAATAAGTGTTAAATATTGACCACGATGGGATTTGAGCCCGAATGTATCCTAAAGCGAAAACCTCTACTTCACGAATATTTTGCTTATTGGTCTAATTTCATTTTATACGAATGTGTATACACCGTGTTACAAAACTCGATATACAAACGGGAAACCAATGAATCTACATCACATTTCAAATCGATTTTGTAGAATATTTTTTTTTGTTTTGACCCATAGTTTTCGAGAAAATTGAGAAGAAAGTTGATTTTTTTTTTCTATATTTTTTTACAAATACTTATCAAATATAATTTATGTAGTCAAATAAATACTATCCATTAACAAAAAAACAAAAAAAAAATTGAATTTTAACAATGATATTAATGAAATCATTGAATTTTTGGGGACGTCACAGCAATATAGGCGCTCACTACGGATTAAATTTCACGCTTTCACGGTGTACGGGGTTATGGACGTCATTAAGCCAACTAACGGGCGTTATAAAATTCATTCGTTTTTTCGTGTTTTTTAAAATACATAAATTTATTGAATGAATAACAACATTTTTGATTTGATTGGGTTCTTATTAATGTTGGATTTGTCATTAAATATACTTTAAATATTTATAACTATTTCAAGCTATTGGGACGAACCCTATTGTTATGTAGATTCACCAGTTGTCATGTTGTACTACGAGTTTTGTAAATCCATGTATATTTTTAAAATACTAAGACGTAGTAGTCCCTCTATTTCTCTAGAATCTCGCATCTTTCGCGATTTTTTCAGACATTTTAGATATCGCCCTGCACCGCTCTCACTCGCGTATCTACATTGTAGACTATCGCATATGTGACGGTAATCGTGGTCAGTGTAGAAACATGTTTGTAACTAACTAAGTAGCCAACATCACGACATTTCTCCGAAGGGGTGGGCAGAGCGAAAATGGGATACGGCACGCTCACTCTGTCCTGGGCACACTTTTCTTTGTTCTCCCCTCAAAACATTTTTTTTTCAAAAAACAAAAATAAACCAAAACATCCTTTTCTTATGCACGCGCGTCATTGTATTCCGGACCTTCTTAGTGCCTTTCTATTATTTTCATTTATTAGTCGCCACTTAAGGACTTGTTTAACTTGATCAATGCCATGTCTTTCGCGGCCTTCCTCGATTTCTACATCCAGGCACAGTCGTATCATATATTTTTTTAGCCGTTGTATAGCTTTATTATCGTAATTCGTAATATTTCATATGTCTGATAATTTATTTTCGTACTGTAAGATATAACTTATTAAAATTGAAGCGTGCTTCTGGAGAGACAAATCGCGGACTACGTTTGTATTGAGAAAATTGTGCATCAGACACGTTGAATCCTTCGTTTATTATCTGGACCATAATTTACCTCAACATGACATGTGGGATTTCAACGCACATATGCCTAATTATGTCATATGTTGCCTTTGTATATTTTTTTGTAACAATATCTGACACTGTTAATGCATGTGACAGTCAGAGACATGTTAATGTTTACCACATTCATAGATACTATTCTACAAAAATTTTCTCACTTTGAATATTTCTGTCAATCTCCAATCTGGTGGGGCGGTAACAAGTGACCCAATTAATTTTATTAAAAAGTAGGTTACCAATTTCAACATCCTCTATATTGTGCTTTATCATAACTGGGTGTTGTAAATTTAGCGTTTATCGATGAAATATCTCAACCAGGCGTTCATTATAAAAATATTATTTTACAACGAAAATCCAGCCACTTAAAACTTATCTGAACAACCTTTTTTCAATAATCGATTTTTTTAGTAAAATTATAAAAAACATGCTACTCGTTCATTTTATTCTTATTTTATGTTATACTGGGTGTAATTGCAAAACGCGTTGTATAAGTCGGAAACCAGTGACTACAAGTTCCTATTTGGAGTCAAATTTTTTAGAATGCAGTTTTTTTATTTGACCCATAGTTTAGGTAAATAAAATTGCGTATCATGTTGATTTTTTTTTTGCTAAACAGTTATCAAATATCATGTATTTAGTCAAATCACTATTTATCCATAAGGTAAACAAAATTTACTTACGCATTTCAAAATTAAAATTTGAGCAATTTAACTTAATCTTGCCAATTCTTATGAAAATTTTCTGAGCGAAAAAAAATTATTTTTTTAAGCTCAGATTAAAAAGTTATCATTAAACACAATTGTCTCTAATATATTTTTTATGTTGATTTGGTTGTCCTTCGAGTTTTGTTACACACTGTATGTTATCATGGGACAAAGACACATTTTTAACACATAAAAATAATAATATAAATAAAACAGTAATATAGAGCGGATAGAACAATTACGTTAAAAGCTAATAGAATTAAACATGAGGGACCACAACTGAGTCAGGACTCGAATGTTCTTTCCCGTGAATGTTTCAATTCTTGAGTAGATAACACCGCAGAAGTCCAGATCCCGTCTTTGGAAACTTAGAGATATGAGAACACCGTCGTGGACAATTTGGGGGAAGAAGAACGTAGTTAGTTTTGATGATGATCCAAGGAAAGGCACGTTATTAATTCTTGACTCACTAATTTTGGAAATACTAATTATGGTCACTTGATTTGTAGGTAAAGCTGGTTGCTCTTTACGATTCAGATACGACTATCTGTGCAATCTTATGATACTTACTGACAAATACTATTCACTTATCCGACCCAATTAGTGCATCGGCACGTGCATATCCCCCCCCCCATCCCCCCCTCCCCCACCACCCTGACAACATCAAGACGCAATGTATCTTGATTCATTATATTAATATATAGATTTCACACTGTATAAAATATTATATATTTACCAAAACCTAACCCATATAATCTGGCGCATAAAAATAATTGAAATATTACATCAAATTCAAATTCCGGGACAAATCCCCCATGAGCTTTCTATTTATGCCCAAACCCACCAAGCACAACATAACTGCATTCCAAATCGTTACAAAAGCGTGCTATATCTATGTGCTACATTGCCCTAACGATTGTCGACTTACGATCCCAATGGACATAACAATATATACCGCCGAGCATTGACGTCTGACCTTTAAGCGGACCAGCTATAGCCGAACTACGCAAAATAAACATTTAAGCCTTATGTCAAAGCTCAAATCTTCGCGCTTGTATATATATATTATATTTCGAATAATTTTATCACTCCCCCCCCCCCCTATCCTTGGCTTTATTTATAATAAAGATATGAATGAACCTTTGTCCTCCCACCCCCCCCGAATAAGATATCTGTAGACGCGAAAGGCTCGCAACTTGTATGCGCATGGTTAATATTCCCGAACAATAACTTTGCAACTTTATGATTTTTTTAAATCACGTTAAACATCTATGGTAATAAATCGTTATCACGTCGCTTATTACGTGTCAGTAACTGATCTGTGATCGAGCAAATGGATAACGGACGAAAATCACACTCCTCTATTATGCTGCCAATAATAATCGAATGTAAGTGCTGACATGCATCACGCATGCCCGGAAGCAAAGAATCGCGAACATAGTGCCGTTTGTCTGATTTCACCGCGGAACATAGCAGCTGTACATGAAATATGTTATGTAAACTTATTATTATTCATGTATTTTATATGCAACCATCTGATTAATCACAGTGGTCAAATTAACACTCACGGATTAGATGATTAGTCCGTTGCGAATAAACGAGTGGTCGGCATAGATTTGTAAAAACGCTGAGTTTACATAACCGGTTATTTATTGATAGTGGGTCAAGATAAAATGACAGATTTTGAAGACGCCTACCACGTAATTAGACCGCATATGTCATACTAGGTCAAAGGACGAAGCGTAGAACTAATAATCATGCTTGAAATATATAGGTAGCGTGGGTGTGCGGGATTTCGAACGGCGATCTCCAGACTGCATCAGCCTGCGGACACCACCGCTGAACCAGGTTTGTTATTGTACACCCCATTCACCACCAAGTAAAGTCAACGAGAGCTAAATATCAAAACTGAAACTGTAAAACATTAAAAATGGTTTTTTTTTCTTGTTCTGAACCTGTACAGTCTGTAAATCGCAGATAAAATACTGTGTAGTTGTCAAATGCGCTATCATACTAATACTCGACGGATATTATCTATGGCCGCTAATTGGCCTAGTATAGCTAACTAACATAATAATAACCAGTCGGCGTAGAGATTGTACTTACTAGCTCATGCATACTTCATATTACTATAATCAGGTCAAACATTTAATACCATGAGTGCCATAATGCCGTTCTTCTGGACCACCCTTATCACATGGAAGTTCAAGGTGGAGTTGGAAAACCAAGTAATGAAGTAGATTCGAATCGCAGTTCTAAATGCGATCTTCGCAGGCACATTGTGGGGTCGATGATTCCGTCGCTTGCGATCGCGTGCACTATGTTATGCATTAGAGCACCCAGTGTAAAAGCCTGAGATAATTTTATCGATGCTGATTAAGAAAGGTCTTTCTACGTTTCGACCTTTTGTACACTATCATAGTATTAACATATACTAGATCTAATCTTCTACATGATGCGAATACGTTTTATCCGACATAATCGATGAACGCCGAGAACAGACCACACATGGAAAAAGCAATACAATCCAAGTGTACACAATTCCGCCTCTGTCAAGAAGTCGAGTGTGCAATCGAGTGCGCGCATGATAGAAGATGTTTACTTACCTACTCTCATGTCCATATTCACGATTTCCGTCTTTAAGACGTCCTTGCCAAATAGGACAGAGTGTAAAATAAGTGTGACGCTTCTATCTTCTGTGCCAACCCATTAAATAGTGTTAAGATATGTAATGTAATTCAGCTAGTGTCGCGTCGTTAATAATAAATTCATTGCAGTTTCAAATTTGGACTTTTTGAATACTGTCCTACCGAAAACCGTCACCGTTGAATTACTCATACGCTATTTCAGTAAAAAATGTATTTTCATCACATGTTTCTTACTGAGTTAGCATTTATGAAATATTTTAAATGTATTTTTTATTTATTTGTAATTCAATACATTCAAGGTATAAATATGAATTTCCTATAATTCCTTCATCGAAAAAATTCTATTCTAATATAACGTGTTGTTCACGGAAAATTATCTGAGTAAACCGAAAAAACAGCAACCAAAATATTTATTGCTTAGTAAATATTTCAGATACACAGTCATGCGTCAAATTTAAGCAAGGTAAAATAAGCCTTTACAGTAGAATTACGCATGCTCATACCATTGATTAAAACGCGGGTAAATTATAGAAATCGATCTGGCCTTTGATTGCAATAACTTCGTAAATTTGCTAATCGCGTAAATCACACGGTTCAAAGGTATGTTTCAGGGGATTTATGAAGCTAGGGTGTATATTATACGAGCGATACAGGATTATGGGAGAATGTATTATTTATTGCTATAGAACATGCAATTTTAATTCTCTTTTATTAGGCAAAATAATGTGATGTGTTTGTGTGGCGTGTGGTGTGCGTATTTTGCGTTAGAGTAAAGAGTGTGCAAGGCCTAGAGTTATGGTCGTGAATTATCCCAAGCCGAGTTCCGAACATGCTTCGCGCAATGAACCCTATACTAAATGCAATGCGCAAAACATAACCAAGAAGTCAGCCCAGATCCTCTCCACGACCACGACCCACAGCCCAAGTGTGTAAAGATGCATCTTGCTCAGTTAGCGCGCTTATAATTTATTTATTTATTTATTTATTTATTTATCTACGCCCGTTGGGCATTTACAAATACATAATATTTTATACAGTAGTTTACAGTACTTATATAAATTTGAAATATAATTAAAATAAAACAAAATAAAATTAAAAACAGAAGAGCCAAAAGAAATAATACGCTGAGAAAAAACTGAAATATTTTTCATAGAATCAAAGTAATAATATAAATAGAATAAAATTAAAATAAAGACAAATAATTATTACATAAAAATTATTACAAAAATAAAAATTACATAGAATTAAAGTAATTTATTAAGAAGGACTTGAATCTCTGGATATTGACATTAAATAAATCGATTGACCCGCAATGCTCGTTACCCAACCTGTGTAATCTGGGTATAGGAGAATGAACATAATAGTTAGTTCTACCACTGCCACAGTGGAACAGACTTTTCTGTCTAGTACTAACTGTAGGTACTCTAAACTTTATTCCACCGAGCAACTCAGGGCAATCGATCGTTGAATGTAAGATATGGTAGAGGAATACGAGATCTGTCATAACTCTCCTGTCACTAAGGGTTATCAAGTTGGTCTCCTTTAGAAGAAACTTGTAATCAATGAGTTCTGTGGCAATGTGGTAATATTTACTATTTACAAATCTTAAAAACTTATGTTGTACTCTTTCAATAGCCTTTATATGAATATTGTAGTAAGGAGACCACACCACTGAGTTGTATTCCAACTGGCATCTCACTAAAGCATTATAAAGAATTTTTAACACATTTAATGTCTTTAAAGTCCCTCACTGTCCTTAACACAAAACCTAACATTTTCATGGCTTTATTACAAATGGTATCTATGTGTAAAACAAATGAAAGATTTGTATCAAATATGACTCCAAGGTCTTTAATAGACTTCACCTCCTCAAGAGGGATATCATTAAGAGAATATTGGAATTCGATCCTGTTTTTCAACCTGTAAAAGCTCATTTTACAGCATTTTGATACATTCAACTTAAGTTTATTGACTGTACACCAATTAAACAAGTTATTCAGATTTTCTTGAAGGATTAGACAATCATTTAAAAACTTAATAATATTTTGTTCGAATTTATATGCATGCCATCTAAGCATTTTTTATACCTAATCAAACTGTTTCTTCTCTTTCGAGCTATCAACAGTAATTTATGATATTCGTCTTGCATAAAATATAGCGTCAAATTTTATTTTGTTTATTGTAGCTCTAAAACCGAATTACAAAAATATCTATATTTCTTATGATCGCTAGTATTTTACACGTTCCAGAAACCAGAAAATATCCGTTAGGTTTATGTCCTGGAAAAACATTTTTTTCGATTGAAATAACGATTTAACACGGTAATTGGGATTTTTTATTCTTTCTCTTGGCGCATTGAATATATCATATTATATCCGTTTCCATATCACCATCAGAAATATCGAGAGACATGTTTTAAAATATCGGTGACATTTTCAGTTTCTAATCCTGAATTATAGCGATTCTTTGCAATGTTTGATTCGCTCTAGCTTAGATTTACGTATGTAGTATGTACATGTACATAGATACGAGGTCTGTTCAAAAAGTATCGCGAATTTTATATTTTTTCAAAAAGTATTTATTTATTCATGAATATCTATTTTGTCCCCTTCAAAGTAATTCCCCTCGGATATAATACATTTATGCCAACGTTTTTTCCAATCCTCGAAGCACTTAAAAAAATCATTTTTTGTGATCTTGTTCAGCTCCTCCTTCGATGCCGTCTTTATCTCCTCAATCGTGGCGTAGCGTCGTCCTTTCATGGGCCTCTTCAGTTTTGGAAACAGGAAAAAGTCACAGGGGGCCAGGTCTGGGGAATACGGTGGCTGCGGCGCTATTACTGTGTTGTTTTTGGCCAAATATTCGCGCACAAGCAACGATGTGTGAGCAGGGGCGTTATCATGGTGCAAAAGCCAGTTTTTGTTCTTCCACAAATCCGGGCGTTTCTGGCGGATTGCTTCGCGCAAATTGCGCATAACTTGCAGGTAATATTCCTTATTGACCGTACTACCCTGTGGCAAGAACTCATGATGCACCACGCCCCTGCAATCGAAGAAAACTGTGAGCAAAAATTGATCCATTTTTTGGAATAGGCAAAAATCGAAGACGAGCCAAAACACATCCAAGCAAAACAGCTGTCAAAAATTAACTAAACATTCAAAATGTCCGACCTTGTCAGCATAAGTAAGGGACGTGAGTACCAACATAACGCTACAAAAAAAACCAAAAATCAAATATACGTAGCCCGCGGAAATTCAAAATTCGCGATACTTTTTGAACAGACCTCGTAGATACCTGGTTTCAGCGGTCGAGTAAAAATATTGCTACTCGTCGGATGACAATTAGAAACTCTGAATGCCAATAATCGAGCTAGACCGGTCACGATAAACTTTTAATTAATTATAGTTAGTTATACCCTATTATATTTTAGTTATACCCTACAATACTGCGCCAATAATATATCTACAGCATATGGGTGCAATTCTGTCATCAATAGACTCCACAATCTAGGCAATAAGTTTATGCACACTGGCGATACATTCGATGTCAATTTTAATGCCTACAAGTTGGCACTTCTAAATTATTTCAAGGCCGAATGTATCGATTAGTGTGCATACAATTTGGGTTTTACAGTTAATTTTTTAATGCAATGTTTATTTGATACCGGATTATTTTAACATTTTTTATGTATATTATGATTTCGTGTATTTACTGTAAATATTTAATATGTAAAAGGCACTGAGTGCCGTTTATTTTAATAAAATAAAATAAAATAAAATAAAATAAAATAATGCAAAACCACGGACTAAGGTCGCGTCGCGCGTCGTGCAAATTATTCGCCAATGGGGAAATGTCTAGGAAAATAGAATTCCCGACTATATTTAATTAATCAACTAACTAACCCACTCAAGACTCGAGTCATTCAACCAATGCATTCTGCCCGTCCTTACTTATGGCGCGGAAACAATGACTCTGACCAAGCAATCCTCCCATAAGTTGCAAGTTGCATAGAGGAGCATGGAGAGGATTATGCTTGGAATAACATTAAGAGACCGAAAAAGGAACGATTGGATCCGACGCCAGACAAAGGTCTGCGACGTGGTGCAGCGAATTGCTTGGTTGAAGTGGAAATGGGCCGGTCACATAGCCAGAATGACGGACGACAGATGGAGGAAACGCGTTCTGGTGTGGAGACCGAGGAACCAGAGGCCTCAAGGACGTCCACCGATGAGATGGGTGGACGACATCAGGAAGTCTGCTGGAAGACAGTGGATGGGGACGGCGCAGGATCGGAGGAGTGGAGACGGCAGGGGGAGGCCTATGCCCAGCAGTGGACCTCAACGGGCTGAGATGATGAACTAACTAACCATCACGCAGAGAGAATAGAACGCCATACCACTCTGTCCTGACTCACTTCCTTCGCTTCTTCTACAGTCATACATGTTCTCATGCACAAACGCCCATTATTCCGACTTTTCGAATATCCACTTTCAAGTACCTGTCGTTCTTGTATGTCTTTCTCGGCCTTCTTCGGCTTCTACATTTAGCCGCACTCGCATTATAACTTCTTTTAGCCGTTCTTTCATCACTCATTTGCTCCACATGACCAAACCATCGTTAAAGCCCTTTCTAAATTTTGTCGATAATGCTTATCTCAGCCTTGCACTCTGTTATAATTTAACTTGAAGAGGTATCATGCTATTTCGCTATGGCAAACGTTGCCATGAAACTGTTATAACCGGATGTAGTGTATAAAACGAAGACTGTATGGAATATTGAATGGTCGTTGCAACGTTTGGCTGACCTGTCAGCTAATGTTTTTTATGTAACGTTTAAGTAGTATTTATTGAATGCGTCTAGAAACGTAAAAAACAAATAATATTTACATTATAAGCTATATTTTCAATTTCCTGAGTGCAAACATACGATAATAACTTACGATCGCGCATAAAAAATACAAATATTTAGTTTGTCTTTTTACAGACTATACACTTTTCTGATCAAGAAACTGTACAGTTTTCGGTCCCATATGAAGTACGATAAAATAAATCGCTTTTTTTTTCAATTTTAACCAACAAAATACACTGTAAATTTGTTTGTGTATAATATATATAATATATGATTCGTAACAATTAAACTTTTTTTTTCACTTGTAAAAAAATACGAAAAACTCTTATTACGTAGATTATATTAGTATTAGCAACACTTTAAAGGTAAAATCTCTGATTGGCCGGACATCCACAAGCTTATAATGAAAGATGTTTTTAACACCGCTTGCTACAACCAAATCTCTTTGTACAAAATATATAGATTTTTATATCAATGGAAAATACATGGACTAACAAAACTCGTAGTACAACCCGAAAACTGGTGAATCTACATCATATTTAGAGTCGAATGTGTAATACGACTTTTAATCTGAGCTTGAAAAATTTTTTTTTCTACTCAAATAAGCTTTTTATAAGTATGGCAGATTAAAGAAAATTGCAGAAATTCTTATTTAATTGCGTTTTAAAATTTAGTTTACTTCATGGATAGTATTAATTGAACTAAATAAATGATCGATATTCAATATGATGATTTCAATAATTTATGTTTGAAGTATGTAAGTTGTTATTGTAATCTGAAGTAAGAGTTGCCAAGTGGCAATACTGAAATTGGCAAGCCGGTATCCTTCTCTGCCTAATTGAAAGGTTCAAGATTCAAGATGCTGAAATTTCTCTGTCCTGAGCATTCACTAGCGTGAAGTAGGCTGCTGATCTGACTAATTACCTGATTACTTAGCTTGGTAACCGCACTAAATGTTTGTATTGCCCTGTATAAGGTATTGTAGGTAGTCGTGTCAGTTTCCTAGCAAAAAGGGCACTTGGAACGTACCTTGATTTCTAGCATCTCAATATGGAGTAATGCGCCCTATATTATTGTAACACTCAACTTTATGTTGGTACATGAGTAATTTGTTCTGTAGCGAAAGTTTCTCATTAGCTAATGTATAAAGCTCACTACGGGACAGTTTACTGTGCAGTTTCTTGTTCAAAAACTACACAGTTTCTTGTACCGTTTTCTGACCAATAAAAATTGCGCGGTGTGAATTTTACCTTTACACGGCACAGTTTACTGTCTGTAGGCATGCG
The DNA here is from genome assembly GCA_022494985.1 of Micrasema minimum. NCBI lineage: Eukaryota > Metazoa > Arthropoda > Insecta > Trichoptera > Brachycentridae > Micrasema > Micrasema minimum. Next base: position 38,747 of record JAGVSP010004583.1, read on the forward strand.
CAGAACGCGACAGTCGGACCATAGAATACACAGTCTGCCATAAATATTGCCATACTAATGATCTGTATCGTCGCCTATTTTAGTGATTTTTTGCAGATCTATCGATTTTGTGGAGATTTATCAAATCTACTGAAAATGTACAACCGATTTACCGATTTTGGAGTCATTTTAATTTTAAAGCATTTATTTTATGCAATTATAAGCGCAGATAAATTCAACATATATTATGAATAACTTTAGGAACTTCTACCGATTTTACTATTTGGCAACATTACTCATCTGTCAAACAGTCGTTATTCGATATTTTGAATTTCGATCGAGGATTTCAGTTCATATTATTTATTACATTATATTCATATTCACCATCATAAAAGTTTATCAAAGTTTATTTGTAATACTACCGATACTACGATATTGAATATTATACGTATTATACTGTCGTAATCACCGCGGGTGATGCGGCGCGCCGAAACTGTGTGAAAAAATGTGTGGAATTAGCGCACAGTGAGAATCTGGCACTAACACACAGTTTTTCATCCAGTTTTACCTTTATACGGGACAGTTTTCAGACTGCACAGGAAACTGTGTAGTAAACTGTCCCGTATATAGTGGGCTTTAGTTATCTTCGGGTGACTTTAATCATAGTATTTTTGGTTTTACTTTTTATTTGCTACACTTTTCAGTACGGCAACACGGGAAAGCGTCACGGCGGTCGATCGTTTGAGTAGGAAGCAGTTTAAATCCGTATTTAACTTCACATAGGAAGCGGAAATAAAATGAATATGTTGGAGCAGTAAACCCAAGCGAGTATTCATAATTAAAAATAATATGTATGAAATTAAACAACTTTTGTTTTAAACTGCTTTTTTATTTTTTAACACGCCAACCGGTTTCGGAGACACTACTCCTTCATCCTCTCCACCCCTTATCCCAGTACCTGGTCAACCACTTCAACATTTTTAGTTAGCGACTTATTACTTAATTTTAAATTATTATTATACAAAGCCCTGATGAAGGAGTAGTGTCTCCGAAACCGGTTGGCGTGTTAAAAAATAAAAAAGTAGTGTAAAACAAAAGTTGTTTAATTTCATAATTATGGAAAACTACAAAGCGAGTGCTACAAACATTGAGTTAATAAAATAATATGATTCTCAAAACAAAAAAAACACGCATTATACAACAGTATGATGGGTTATTTCTGTTCGGTGATATCTCAAAATGGAAACTTTAGGACACCGTAATTAAATATTTTTTTAAGTGTTTTGAGTAATTCATTTTTAGTTATTTTTCAAATAAATCAGAAGGAAAGTACCTACAATTAAGATGGACGTATTAACACTATCATGTTTTTTTTTTTACTCAGAATCTATAGAAATCGGCCTTAGTAGGGTGTACAACAACTACACAATGGAAAAAAATGACTAGCGTAATTTCCAATATATTATATTAACAGAATTAAGAAAAAAAACGTATTTTGGAAAAACATTAGGGAACGCATAAACCGCTTTTCTCAGTGCCATATTTCCATTGAAAAAATGTCTATAAAAACCTCATCTCTTATTTATAGATTCGCACAGTCGAATGTATGAAGATTTCAATGGAGCATGCAAATATTAGCCTAGTTTTATAAATATTATCAATAAAGATCACAGTTTACATTATGCTCATAAAAATGTGGTAGTAATCATAAATACACACATCTACTGATGTGACGGCACTGAGAACATTTCACATTAGGGTGACGCGCCCAAGAATAAACCCGCGTAAATTAAGAAAAAATAATCTTTTGTCGCTTAAAAAAACATGTTTCTAAAATGAACATTTCTGACTGCCAATTAATAGTCCCCATATATGCAAGTTATTGGAGGAAAAATTTAGTTACGCCAGTTATTGGTGCCGTAAACGACCTCTTTTGTCAATTAAAAATAAAATATTAATGTTATTATTAATTTATATATCTTATTTGTTAGGACAAGAAAACTTTTATCAGTACACACATCGAAGACATATGTAGCTTACTAAACGTAAAAAAAATCTGTGCGTAGATTTTCACGGTAGTTGATGATTCTATTTGTTTTATTTTTTTGGGATTATCCGTGTTGTGCTTTTGCTACTGAAGACGTGAGGGGTGAAGTACTTCACCCTGAAGATGGCGCCTGCAACGGTGGCCGAAACGTCGGAGAGGACAAAAAACACAACACGGATCATCCCAAAAAACAAAACAAATAGAGTCAAAAAAAAATTCTACCGAATCATAAATAAATTTTACAATCATATAACATGTTCAAGTGTAGCTGTCCAAGTATATAAAAATATACATATATAACCCATAATATATATTTAGAGTTTCTTTCGACAGGCTGTACAGTTTTTTTGAACAAGAAACTGTACAGTTTTCCCGTATAAAGGGTGCATTAAACTTTCATGTAGTAAACCGTATAGTTAGTAACGTAAAAAAATATTTTGAGTCACCTTTCCTCGAAACATAAAACTCAATTTTTAAATATTTTTTAATTTTTCGTTGAAACCACTTAACAAGTTACCATAGCACCAACCGGAACTACAAGAAGTTGCAATACCACGAATTTGCATCAACATGAAGTTGAATCACCACTGAAATGCATCAACACAAAGTTTTCACCAATATCAAGGGAAAGACAAAACTTTTCAAAAATAAATATTTGGTTTTCATAGTTAGCATCCTCTTTCTCTGGACACCAATGAAAGCCCCACCCTTTCTCTAGACTGCTTTAAAGACTATTGAGTCTTTTTTCAGTCCAGCCAACTCTACCGATTTTTTCAACAAGCTAAACCGCGATTTTAAGACTGTTAGTGTGATAAAAATACGGATGAATTTACCTTATGTACGCGAACAAATGCTTTCATTGCCCCTACCACTGTCTCGGCTTATGTATTATAATTGTCATTGTTTCCATCGCCCAAACCAACCAGAGTCGGCCCAAATTAACAGTTGTAGGGTATGTAAGCTTCTACCCCGATCATTATTTATTAGTGATTACTATAACCCGTGTGGAGACCAGTATCCCGCGTCGCCAGACCCCCCATCCCAGACATCCTTTCTCTGGACACTGAAGTTCTTCGTTAAAGTCTCAAATTCAGGTGAAAATTTTGTTAAATTGGTTGGTTGTAAGAAATTGCCAACTAGGCTATAAGCCCGCCAATGTACACAACTCTTTGTACAAAAAGCTAAATAAATAACAAATATATAAAATGTATATTTGTGTAACTTTGGGACATTAGATATTTGCATGTAAGTTAAAACCTTGTGCATTACTTGTTATAATAATTTCCTTACTATTTCCTTACTTAGGAGCATGCGCTATACGTGACCAGCGTCCGCTTCTCCATACAATCTTAGTCCTCGATATTCTACCTGGCTTTTTTTTTCTTCTTCTCGTTACGCGTTAGGAATTTAAATAACACTTACACATACATTTTCCGGAAAGAAAATTCAATACTGTTTTTATCTACTATGTCAGTCAACTGTAGATATCCATTCTTGATTCCAGCCCAGCTATGGCAATTATAGCAACTAAATCTAATTAAAACGAAAATATATTAGCAGCTCGGGGGAGTTGAGTGAATTCTGCATAAATTTCAAGAGCTGTAACGATATCGCCGAGAGGGTTCATTTTTGCAAAATACATTTCTAGAGAGAACTTAATTAGCAACCTTATTTAAAGTCCTTTTCTATTCTATGAAGAACAAACAATTATTTAATTTGTTCCTGTTATTAAAAAGTATACTCAAATATTAAATAGCAATTTGCTTAAATTAACTTAAAGAGCGGTTTATGTAAGAGGAATGAGGAATTCCAGTGGCACCCAGAATTTAATTTCAAAAAATAATTTTCACCAAGGAGCATAAAAAGTCCGAGAATTTACATGGTATGATCAAGTACAAGTGCTTAAAAGTGATCATGTGAAAAGTCGGAATAATCGGCGTGCGTGCACGAAAATATGTATGAATGTGGATTAAGCAAGAGAAGTGTGGCTGGATTGTTGTCGCGTTTTATCCTCTCTGCTTAACCCTTCGGAGAAATGGCGTGATGGTTAGGATAGGTTAAGGAATAGTCCAAAGAACATACAAAAACTAACTAGAAGATGTTACAAATTGTACAATGCATGGGTGAAATCCAGCTTTTGTCTACAAGTATTTGGAAACACCTAAAATGTTATTAAATTTAAAGGATAATCGTATTTGTAATAAAATAACACGCAGATACAAACAAACCTTATAAAGTTCTATAGAACTGTCCACTGTACGTGGTAGGTATTATTAAAACTTATTCGTATTATTAAGGTAGTTGACATTCATTATTATGTATGTAGGAAGTTCGGTTTAATATAATAAGTAATCCATCCATGTTACTGTAAATTTTTGAACTTATATCTATTCGCTGGAAAATTTATAAAAACATATTTTAATAATTATATACCAAATTTATTACCCTTGTTGAAAAACTTATCACAAAACTTTGTATCAATTCCTGATAATATAAAGGTATCCTATTATTTTCTTGTAACTTTATGTTATTATTTCATTATATAAGAATAAAAATGTAATTTTATATTCGTCGAAAATATTAAGTAAATTCAAACTTTTAGGGGGACTTATATTTCACATTAAAACATTCCCAAAACGTGTAATTTAATAAAAGTAGATATACATTGTGTAAACAAAACACCAATTATACAACCCTAACCCTTGTGAATCTACAATCCAGGCATGGAGTCGAATCAGTTCAAGTACTAAGCTATGAACAAAATTTTATTTTCTTAACGTACAATGCTTTCAATCTTTCCCTACCTACCTCAGATTAGTAAAAATTGCACCAACTTAATAATATACAAATTTGGTTTCTCATTTTGTTTTTATTTCTGGATACTTTTGATTAGAACTCTATAAATTAAAATTTGGATAAAAACAATTTTTAAAAAATTAAGAAAAAAAACATCAACTTCTGTACTCCGATTTCTCTAAAACTATGGTCCTATAAAATGACGATAAGGATAAGATATTTCATCTCACCTGGTTTCCCACCTTCCCCCCCCCCCCACCCACCCCCCCCCACCCTTCCCCCCCACCTTCCCCGACCCTCCCCCGACATCTCCCCCGTCCCCTTCCCCCCCCCCACTCCCTCCACCGCCCCCCCCCCATGGCCCCCCCCCCCCATCCCCCCGCCCCGCTCCCCGCCCCCCCCCCCCTCCCCGCTCACCCCCCCCCGCCCACCATCCCCCGCCTCTCCGCCACCGCTCACCTCCCCCCCCGCCGTATCCCCCCCTCTCCCCCCTACCCCTCCCTCCCCTCCCCGGCTTGTTAACATCCGACCTTTAGTTACAACCTGTAATAATAATAACCAACATACATAGAAAAATAGGAATGAGAACATGGCGGAGAGGGGATTCGAACCGCGAAGTCCGCGGACCCAACGACTCGGCCGTCTATTTTAACTAACACAAAGGTATTGAAAGCATGATTTATAGTCAGATTTTTTTAATTTTTTTTTTTTTATTTTTTTTTTTTATGTAAAAAGAAAATCGTATTCAGCAATCTATGAAATATATATATATAAAACTATCCAGCACTTGTCCGCATGAAAAATGAACATGAAGTACTTACTTACATGTGATTATTGTAATGATATTTCATGTGTGATACCTTGGACTGGTAACGAATATATGCACATAGACATAAATGTGGGAGTCGCGGTCGGTGTCAGCTGTAACGAGATCCTCAGTTCATTTATGACAAATAAGGACTTATATGTGATGTATGGTACGATAAAATATGCATATTTCATAACAATGAATTGGAATATTTATTTTTATTTTATTTTATTTCTACTTTCTGTACGATGGCGTTTATTGGCGGGCTCATTGCTAAAAGCAATATCTTCAACAACGACCAAAATAGTGGCAAATAAGAACTTATCGAAAGAAGCAAAATTGGCATTGCACAACGGAGTTCTGGTACCAACTCTTATGTATGGTAGTGAAGCGTGTTGTTGGAAAAAGAAGGATGAAAGTAGACTGAATGCTGTTGAAATGCGATATCTCAGGCTATGGTGTTGTAAGACTATGTATGATAGGTGTACAAATGTCGAAATTAGACCAGAGTGCAAGGCTGAGATAAGCATAATCGACACAATTAAGAAAGGGCTTTAACGGTGGTTCAGTCATGTGGAGCGAATGAGTGAAGAAGGAACTGCTAAAAGAAGAGTTTAAATGCAAGTGTGCCTGGATGTAGACGCCGAGGAAGGCTGATGAAAGACCATGGCATGACCAAGTACGACAAGTACTTGAAAGTAGACATGTGAAAAGTCGGAATAATCGGCGTTTGTGCATGAGAACATGTATGAATGTACAGAAAGCAAAGGAAGTATGTCAGGACAGAGTGGTATGGCGTTCTATCCTCTCTGTCTACGCCTACGGGGAAATGGCGTGATGGTTAGTTAGAGGTTTGGTGGGTAGTCTGAAGGTTTAGTGGGAATATATCCTTGATAGACATCGTCAGTCGAATCTACGCAATACTCGCATTTTATAATCGATTTATTTTTACGGGATATATTTTCGCTCAGGCTGGAATGAGTTGAGTTATAAATATTTACTTAGATCCAGCCGAGAGCCGGGAGTTCGCCAGCCGAGGACTGTGGTGTGCTCATTTTCCGTCCATTGTAAAAAGAACAATTGCTTCATTCTTGTACTAGGTACCTTATATACAGAACCCTGTGCTGCACTACATTTTAGACATGCAGCGAACCACCAGAGGCATATTTCGTCGCGTTTCGTGTACAAGTGTGTAACTACAAATTGCCTAAATATAGGATTATTTGGTGACTGGTTTCTTGGACCAGTTGGTAAACATACATTTTCATAAAATTTGGTATCCGGATTTTTTACCTGCTGGCAACTATCGTACAAATTGTCAACAAATGAGATTACGTATTTAGTAATCAACATTTTGGGTCGTGTTCAAATACTTGAACACAAATCTGGATTTTATCCCAAGACGGGAGTAGGTATATATTTCATTTTATATCCCTACAGAGATGAGGTAGAATTTTTTTCAGGAATATGGATATTCGAGCGTTTACAGGGCTTATGACCTGTCATTGGCTGGGTTAAGTGGCCACTTTATGTAGGTACAAAAACATTCCCCATTCCGCTTATTAGCGAATATCCACACAAGGTAACATTTTTGATTTTGTATAAGTACAGGGTGTAACAAAAATCGATGTACAAGCGTACAACCAGTGAATCTACATAATATTTGGAGTCGATTTTGTAGAATAAACTTTTTTGATTTGACCCTTGGTTTTTGAGAAAATTGAGTATGAAGTTGATGTTTTTTTCGTAATTTTTTTAGAAAAATGGTAATTAATATCATGTATTTAGTCAAATTAATACTATCCATAAAGAAAACAAAAATAAAAAACGCGTTATAAAAAAAAAACTAATTTTACTTAATCTGCCATACTTAAGAAAACTTTTGTGAGAAGAAAAAAAAAAATTTTTTTCAAGCTCAGATTAAAAAATCATATTACACAATCGTCTCCAAATACGAAGTAGATTCACCAGTTTTCGGGTTGTACATCGAGTTTTGTTACACCCTGTATATGCTACGAATCGAGAATCATACACCAGCGAGTTGAACTTTAAAATTGCAACAGCTAAAATGTTAGTTACCAGCTTGTGCCTGATGGCTGACAATTTCCTTCAAATCTGAACATTGACTTTTACAATATACAACTCGAAAGCCAGGAGAAAAGGAAAATTGTGATTCCTAATAATTTATTCGTAATTTGAAAACGGTTGTGTCGGTACTTTTGCTTATGAATATTAATTGGTCACCTTCATGGTGTGATGGTAGCGCGTTGGGTACCACGCACGAGGTCGCGGGTTCGATTCCTGATAATGCTCAATATAAAATATTTATTTTACTGATTTTTACACACATAAAAATTTCATATGTGATACCTTGGAATGGTTCTGAAGCGTAAGACTGAGTACCTATTGCTTTAATGTAGTAGAAATCATCGCGTTACACTGATTGTGGTGATGTAATGCAGTGCCCTATGCACCATTGGGTGCCGACAAGGGAAAGCAGTGGTAGTCACAATTATTTTTAGGCATAACGTGTTCAATTCTTAAATTATCTGACCTAGCGAAACAGCAAACATAAGAACAATACCCAGTTTTATTGAATAGTATAGAACATAATAATAACACATAATGGTATATCGCGGTATTTTTTTGAATCACCGTGAATGATGTAATTAGGTACAATTTCTGCACAAATTAATTATTTGACGATCTGTTTGTAAAAAACTTCTTTGCTTAAGAATATACTCGTAAGATTTTTCCGTCTGTTTTTACAAGATACTTAATTAGTTTATTAGCATTTCTAGAGAATCCTATCGCAGTAAGTTTTCTGTAGAAATTTTACGAAATTCACTAATAACCCTCAACGAACTCGGTACTGCAGATGGCGAAGCACATAATAATTGTACTGCAGAAACATTTTTGATTAAAATTCAAAAGGAATTTTGTTGTTTTCTCTGGCTCATTTAAGCGTGAATATACCTACTTAATGATACCAATAAAAACACAAACTAAAACAGTTTCAACCCTTTGTTTATACTAAATCCATGTTTAAAACCAATTATTATTATAGCTCTTTCTGGTAGGTAGGTAGGTTGGTTTCATTTTTATTAATTGGTATCTTGATGATAGAAAGCATGTACTCGGAATAAAATAAATTAGTTTCTTGAATTTTCCACAAATTCTATTCATAGCATGGAAGATAATTGAAAAGAGATTTAACCGAAGTTGATTTTCTTTAGAATATTAAATAATACCTTAAGAATATTGATAAAATTATTAAAACACTTTTTAATTCTATCTTTTTGTACTAGTGAGTACTGGGCTTCATTAACATTAATGGGAACCTAAAATATTATAATGTATGTAGTGTATTGCGAATATTGGGGCAAGATTATTTAAAACCATAAAGTTTTCTCCGAGTAATAATTTTATTAAGTTTAAAACAATGTTCATTGGCAGAAGAATTTTCGTATATTATGTTTTTCGCTTGTTCTGTATGAATTCATAATTGAGTCGATAAAACATTGTTTTGAATTTACATTAGAATCATGATACAAAATGAAAAATAGCATCGAATTAGATTGGTATACATAACATGAAGCAAACATTTACTAGGGTTCTGCAATCTCATCTGGTCATGAAGACAATGAGACATATTACATTTCTATGTCATTCTGTAACATGGCATAAAACGAATCATCTCATCTGGTCAAGATAAAATAATAAGAGATATTACATTTCTCTGTCATTCTGTAACATGGCATACAACGATTCATAAAGATGCTCTCTAGTTGTTCCTAGAAGCTGTCGGATTCCGCCTTTAAATTAAGAGTGGCACCATTTTGTTTTTACCGGATGAACGATATAAATACTCTTTTACAGCCGTTTTTATTTCACATCTCACATGTCGATATGCTTGTTTTAATTCATGCAGCACTAAGACGCATCGTTAATCTATTCCAAGATTGATACACCAATTTCAATCGCGTTATTTGGATATTTTCAGCAGAAATATCTTGAATTCTTTTAATAAATTTCTATGTTTAGTGATGTGGCAACTTGCAGATCCATCGAGCGTTTTTATTATTAAAATAAACAACACATGTATACACATAAATGTATTAATTTATTAAATACTTTACTTTGATTGCAATAAATTAAAACCACCTTAAAAAAATAATTTCAAATATGCGATAAGAATATACTAACTAACAAACTAACTAACCATCACGCCATTTCCCCGAAGTGGTAGGCAGAGAGGATAGAACGCCATACCACTCTGTCCTGACAGACTTCCTTTGCTTCCTCTACATTCATACATCTCCTCATGCACATACGCCGATTATTCCGAACTTTCACATGTCCACTTTCAAGTACTTGTCGTACTTGGTCATGCCATGTTCTTTTCGGCCTTTCGCGGCTTCTACATCCAGGCACACTTGCATTTAAACTTCTTTTAGCCGTTTTTTCATCAGTCATTCGCTCCACATGACCGAACCATCGTAAAAGACCTTTCTTAATTTTGTCGATAATGCTTGTCTCAGCCTTGCACTCTGCTCTAATTTCGACATTTGTACACCTATCATACATAGTCTTACCACACAGAGATCGCATTTCAACAGCATTCAGACTACTTTTATCCTTCTTTTTCCAACACCACGATTCACTATCATTCATAAGGGTTGGTACCAGAACTCCGTTGTGTACTGCCAATTTTGCTTCTTTCGATAAGCTCTTATTTGCCACTATCGAGTTCAAGGCACCATTAGCTCTGTTTCCGGCACTAACCCTACTTAAAATGTTCTTATCCAAGTCCTTGTGCATACAAGTCCCTATTTTATTAACATTATCATGTATTTGTAACAGATCATGACACTGTACAAGATTTTAGAATGAATATAATATTTATAGTTTCTTGATGCATTTTAGCAACGTTTCGCCATACAAGTAAACTCCTGAATTTTCGTCATGTCATGAGTATATTTTATTCAATTCAATTCTGGATACCATTGCTATTTCTCATTGCAATGGCAATGGTGCGACATGTGTGAATTTGAGTGGCATTTCTATTTTGTTGTGTCCATTTAAGTTACTGAATCGACAATGTATATCGACGGTGGAAATGAAAATGTGACCAAGCGACATAATATGAGCAAAGGAAATTGATACCAAGTGTAGATGTCGATATAGTTTATTTAAAGTTCGTCCTTCGATGTTATTTCCAATTTCCCCTTTTCTTAATATGTGAAACTGTCAAACTTCTAAGTTTGTAATTTGTTGCATCATTTAAGGAGAAAAAATATGAAAATACTACTACTTTCCCTTATCCGCACCCAATGGTGCACAAGATACTGCATTGGTACATCAAGTGCAGTGTCTCTTGATCATTTTATTACATGAAGGTAGGATGATCAGTTTTACGCTTCAGTGCCAGTTCAAGGTACCTGTCACACAAGAAATATTAGTATTTTTATTTTATTTTATTTTATTTATTTAACCGCATCAACAGGCCAGGACGTTCAATTACAGAGGGAACAACGTCCCAAACACCCAGGATTATGAAAGATCACTTTTAATTTTTGTGTTCGCACCGGGAATCGATCCCGGAACTTCCGTATCATTGATATTTCATGTTGACCCCCTGCGAGAATCGAGCCCGCGACCTCATGCACGATAGACACATACGCTACCACTGACTATACTGCGAAGCGGACAATAAAAAACAGTTCGTTAAAATGTTCAGTGAGATTGAAAAGTAACGATCAGAATATGAAGTAATTTGCTAATAAATACTTAACTTCAATATCAATGCATAGATGGAGCTAGTTACGCGCTGGTAAATGGTTTTCGATTCGTAACATATACAAAATCAAAAAATGTTACCTGGTGTGGATATTTGCTAATAAGCGGAATGGGGAATGTTGTAGTACATAAAGTGGCCACTTAACGTAAGACTGATCACCTTGTAATAAAAATTAATCAAGAATCAAGATACACTGCACTTGGCGTTCCAGCGCTCGCCTCTACGTATGTATTTTGTTGTTAAAAAATCATAAATAAAAATAATACACGTTAAGTCCCAGTTTTCTTACATTTTTATGAAAGTAATAATTGCCATAACAATTTAGTATGTAGGTATTTATCTTTCATTATGAGACTTATCATAAGAGGATTTCCAATGTTTTATCTATTCATATGTTCCTAATACATTATTTAGTAATTATAATGATGCCCTAGAGCAGTAAAAACAACCTCCAAGACTGAAGGGACAATGTATGCTGCTCTCCGGGACGGATAATTTCAGTACTTACTTTGTTTTCACTGCTTTTTCCTGAGTCTTTTGTTTTCAACTTTCTTACAAAATGTTAGGGTGCTCTGAAATCCGATCCCAACACAGGAGAAGTCTGAAATATAAACACATGACGTGCACACCTGTATAACATTTGTAAAATACATTTTAATACAAGTTAATATTCATTTATTTCATCTATCTAATCCAACTGGCTGAAACACTAAATAACAGATGGGGAACAATGTCACATAACATATTTGTAAAACAGTTTAGTGTATTTGTGATCTCACCGGATATCGAACCCGGATCCTCCGTGTCCGAATCCAGATATATTTTTAAAACATGCCCATATGCGCGTACTATGTTATTTTATCTAATTACTAATACTTATATTTAAAATTAGCTCAAAATTATTTTTTATTAAATTGATTTTAATATTTTAAAAAAAGAAAAGCCAATTTGTGAAAATTGATAAAAATACAATTTTCCTTATTTTTACAAAAATAGGCGTTAGCATTTATGCTGTAATAAATATTTCAATTTCAACAATTAATTATGAATTTATCCATTATTATATAGACGTAGAATTTTAGGTGTGCGGTGGTTTGACTTTGTAAGGAACACAAATGTGATGCAACGGACACATCAACCCTTGGTATCTACTGTCATCCGGCGAAGGCGTTTCGGCTGGCTAGGCCATATACTACTTATGCCTCCCGAGAGCCGCCACCATGCTTGCCTATTTCACAAGGCATCAGGTTCTCGGCGTCCGCGTTTCGGTCGTCCAATGACGACAATTCGTCGGCAGTTTTACGTCAGAGCTGCGGGACGTGTACTTGACTTGGGAGGATGCACGGGAGCTGGCGGCCGATCGCCCGGAGGCAGTTTGTGGATATGGTATTATGATGATTATCCATATAAATATTATATATCTCGTTTGCTTCCTTTGTTGTTTTTGGTCCTGGATTAAGTTTCAGTAACTCCTAGAAATGTAATACATTTCTATCAGTTTATTGTAATTATAAGCAAAACAATAGCTTCTGAAAACTGTTTTCTCTATTGTCTTGTACTTGTTGTTGTTTGTAATTGCAGAACAGAATAACGTTAGGATTAATTTATTTATAGTCGTAATGATTTTAAATAATAGCCAATGAAAACAATACACGAGAATAATTTAATGAAAATTATTTGTCGAGGTAATTTGATATTGCTCCATTTTACCGCGTAATACGCCATGTTTTCGATATAAGTAAATACAAAAACAAGAAAATGCCGAAATCAAGGATGAGATAAGCATTATCGACAACATTAAGAAATGTATCTTACAATATTTCGGTCGTATAGTGCGAATGTATGAAGAAAGAACGGCTAAAAAAATGTATGATGCGCTTGTGCCTGGGTGTAGAAGTCGAGGAATGCCGAGAAAGACATGGCATGATAAAGTTAACCAAGTGCTTGAAAGTGGTCGTGTGAAAAGTCGGAATAATCGTGCGTGCACGAGAAGACGTAAGAATGTGGAGGAAGCAAAAGAAGTATGCCGGGACAGGGTGGTATGGCGTTCTATCCTCTCTGCCTACTCTGGTGAATGGCGTGATGGTTAGATTTGTTAGAAAATGAAAAACATTGATTTTTTATAATATTTATTATTATTCGCTGCCTTAGTTCTTGTATGTTCAATGAACCATTTCTGAAATTTTGCATCAGACGTTTTATTTTAGTTTTTACAGGTGGATCCTAAATGATTAGCGATTTCGGTCATTTTGATTCGCATCATTATGTCGTAATATATACGAAACAAAATTACCTAAGTCGTGAATCATTAAGTTTCCATAATTATGTAAAAACAAAAATAAAGCGTCTCCTGCAATATTTACGAAATGGTTCATTGAATATTCAAGTACTAGGGCAGCGAATTATATTTATTTAGTTCTTCATAAATTTACATAGACTAATTATTTATATTACACTCTATTTATGCTAACATTATACACTTGTAAACTTATAATTTCTTTTTTTGTCCAAGTTTACAAATCAAAAGTAGTGGAATGGCCAACTAGAGGCATAGAAATGTCGGAAGACTAAAAAAAAGGTGGTCTGACAAAATAAAGAATGTCACGAGAGCCCTATATCCGGAACGAAGATGGCTGAGGATGAAGAATAAACAATAGGAATCCTTATTCACGTTAGCAACTAAATAAAAATATTTAAAAATCGGAATAATCGTCATGCTTGCTTGAGAAGATGTATGAATGTGGGGGAAGCAAGAGAAGTATGCCAGAACAGAGTGGCGTGGCGTTCTTTCCTCTCTGCGTGATGGTTAGTTAGTTAACGAATCAATCGCAGTATTTGATAAATTATACAGAAGCAAGTCTTTAGTTTTATGTCAGTCCAAGATATCGGTTACGAAATATTTATTTAAAAAATGCATTTGAATCAAGGAT
>JAGVSP010004584.1:0-12175 GCA_022494985.1 Micrasema minimum
AAAATAGTGAAAATAATTATAATAAAAAGAGATTAAGTAATACAATTACAAGGAAATGAATATAACAAAACTGAGCAAACGGTAAACAATAGATATCAAAATAAATATGCGTATTGAAAAAAATATATAAATTTCTTCACTTTATCGTGTTTAACATTAGAGCATTGATTTTTTCACACATTTTAAATATCGACAAGATGAGTGTTAGCATTGTCTTATTTTTTGATAATTTATTTGTTAAAGGAGATAAATAAATTATTTAAAAAAATAAGACGATTCAAATATCATCTGGTCGATACCTATCTCAAATGTGTAAAAAAATCATTGCACTAATGTTAAATTGCAGGGAGAAAATCAAGGAATACGTTTGTATGGGAAAGCGGCCGCGAGTCACGTGGTGTGTTATGCTTTTATATGGAAAACTCGCTATAAAAAAATAACATTTAGTGAGTGTAATAATATCTTAAATTTCAATTTGTGTAATAATACAAGAGAATGCAAATTTTCATCTCAATATCATATCGTTGATATTAAGTTAAGAAAATAAATGCATCTGACTGTACCTCAATCATCAATTATTATCTATCTCTGCTCATTATGTTGTATTGATCTGAATACTACAAATGCTACATTTTTCGAAAAACGTGGGAATCATTTTACATTATAAATTTTCGCTTCCTATCTTTATTTATTTCCTTGTTAAACTACGAACTTCAATTAAAATTCAATTTAATCAGTTTTTTTAATTCTCCAACTACAGTAACAATGGATGAGTATCGATGGTTTTTCATTATTTTTAAACGGAACAGTAATTAACATTAATGAAGAACAATTTTTTACTAATGTAATAACATTGTTTTGATATTTAATGACACCAAGAAGAGCTTTACAATATTATTCTTACCGAGAAAAGTCTGTTAGCGATAAATGTGAATTGATAGCTCTTTGCAATTAATAGAAGCTACAAAGACGAATTGTTTTCATTGTAGAAATTAACTCTTATTTGTTCCTGTTGTAAACACATTTAATATAAGAAGGTAAAAGTTTAGGGAATTGCTTTTAAAACATATTTAGTGAAAAAATTGAAGATATATTATGGTGCCAAAGAACTAGATATTTTTTACATGAAGTTTGGACGATCAGTCCTACGCTTGTATCATATTGATGTGTTTCTTGTTCAGAAAATTATACAGTTTTCGGTCCCGTATAAAGTGCGTATTAGCAGTGATCAAATTCAATAATTTAGTGGCATTTTGAGATCACAAAAATCAGAAGTGGTTTCTCTCTCGCCTGTCTGTTTTGTGACGTGGTCCTCTCTTTAATCGAACCTCCTAGAGTTGATTAATTAAATAAATAAATAAAGTGAGTCCTTTATAGGGCATGTACTTTAGTATCTATATCGTACTTCTAAAACTCCTTTCCATGGCCTAATATTTTCTATTATTTTGAAAAATTTGTTATACGTATTTTAACATCATTGTTGTACAAGCGCTATCTGCCCACCAAACTGAACTAAAAGCCCCACCCTTTCCCTAGACTGTTTTAAAGACTATCGAGTCTTTTTTCAGTCCAGATAACTCTACCCATTTTTTCAACAACCTAAACCGCGATTTTAAGATTGTTAGTGTGATAAAAATACGGATGAATTTACGTTATGTACGCGAACAAATGTTTTCGTTGCCCCTACCACTGTCTCGGCTTATGTATTATAATTGTCATTGTTTCCATCACCCAAACCAACCAGAGTCGGCCCAAATTAACAGTAATAGGGACACGTTGTTTCTACCCCGATTTATTAGTTATTACTACCATCCGTGCGGAGACCAGCATACTGCCTCGCCAGGCCCCCCATCCCAGACATCCACCCGTGCATCCGCGGTCAGTCAGGGTCTCAATGGAGGAGGGTTTAGGGAAAAGAGGGGACACACTATCATCCTATCATCTTCACCAAACTGAACTGCGAGTTCGAGTTAACTTGACCCACTCACGCCACTCTGATTCTGGTTGGTTGGAAGATATTGCTTTTTAGCAATAAACCACCCAGTGTACCTACGCTTTTGTACAAGAAGTTAATAAAACTAAATAAATTAATTTGTTTGCCATATTTTATTTTTTGTATGCTTATGATTGACCATCTGCATCTACCGGAAAGTAAATAAAGTTCGTCATACTATCGTCCCCACTTTCCATTTCTCGCTACGAAATATGTCAATGTCAATTGAGTTATTAACAAAACAGAGGTGTTGACTCTGTGACCACAGAAGCTAAAATTGTATGCTGAATAAATAGTAGGAACATTTCCAAACCTTAACAAATAACTAACAGAAGTATATTTTATTTTCAAGTGAATAATTCACTTTAATTTCTAATAGCATGGTGTAGATGCACATCAAATGTAGACCGAGTAAGTCAGCGCATTTATCCTTAAAAAATATAGGTTGATCAGAATGACACCTGTTAAACTGTATGAATTATTGATTTTTTAATGGTCATTTCAATCAAGCAATATTTAAAGAAGAGTGATTGACAGTTGAAGTTAATTGTTTTTCTTTGTGTTGGCGTCCGCCTCGTAGCGTAGTGGTGGCGCATTTGGCTACCGTGCATGAAGACGCGGGTTCGATTCCCGTAGGGGGTCAACATTAAATATTTATTTACGTGTGATTTTCATATAAATATTTCATGTGTGATATCTTGGACTGGTTTTAAAGCGGAAGACTGATCATCATACCTTCAAGTATTAAAATGATCTAGATGCACTGCACTTGGTGTACCGATGCAGTGCCCTATGCACCATTAGGTGCGGATAAGAGAGAGTAGTAGTAGTAGTAGAATTTTTTTTAAGTGACTTGACAGAATAAAAACATTTTGATCTTTTAAAAAAAATTGGGAAAATAGAGTATCATTATACATAATACATACTGTAACAAAACTCGATGTACAAGCGGGAAACCAGTTAATCTATATAATATTTGGACTCGATTTTGTGGAATAAAATTTTTTGAATTGACGCATAGTTTTCGAAAAAATTGAGTACGAAATTGATTTTTTTTAGATAAAGTTTTGCATATTGTTATCAAACATTATGTATTTGGTCAAATTAATACTATCGATAAAAAAAAACAAAATTATATGTATCTTTATGTACACACATTAAATAAATAAATAAAATAAATATATCCAAGTGTTATTTTCTGTTAATTTTTATTTCAAAACAGTAATATTAGATTCTTAATCAATCGAGATCAGAATATGCACAGAATTACATACATGAGAGGTCTTGCATTATTACACCAAGTTCAGTGAACCATAGTCTAAAATATCACATAGACCATAGACTATTCTTATGGGGAAATCGCATTCGAATAAAAATATTGTATTTATGGGGATCGGGAATCCAACTCGCAACATCATGGATGGTAGCCCAACTTGCTATCCACTTCCAGGAGGCGGACAAAATGAACAAGCGGAGCTATCTACTACAAGATATGGCATTGATTTGAGCTGATTCAAACATCGATTCTCAAGTAATACTCGATCAATAGCGTCAATAACTACAAATACAGGATGGTAAAAGAAAAACAGTTAATGTACAAAAATTACAGTATTCTTCATAAAAATCCACCTGCATCTCAAATTTCAATATATATATTATCAAGCAACGATATTTTAAATGAAATGCTTTTATAAACAACATTTTGAGTGTGTCCAAATACTTGTAGACAAAAACTGGATTTCACCCATTACGGGCTAATAATTACAATTTGACATCTCAACAGAGACGAGAAACTTGGAGGGGAATATGGATATCTAGGCGTTTACAGGGCTTATGACCTGTCATTGGCTAGGTTAAGTGGCCGCTTGATGTATTACAACATTCCCCATTTCACCTAGTATTTGATATCCATATCTGCAAGCATAACAAATTGAAGATTCATCTTCAGGCGTTTCCTAGTAGGTGATATAATTCGGTAAGAATCTCACTTGCAATCATAAAGGTTTCTGCTAAAATGCTTAGCAATTTTCTCAATGGATGACAGAGAGTTCACATGTGAAGCATCGCGCCATTTTACTGTATATTGGCAGATATGGATAAATAAATAAATAAATTTAATATAAATTTAATATCACTTGGAGTTTATTGTGCGATTAAAAAAAAGGTTTTTTCACTTTTAAGAATGAATTTGAGTCAGTGCTGCTTGATACCTAAGGGTTTTTTTTATCCAACTACATGCTTAAATTAATTCGATGTAAAATGCCGCTTATGTTTCTCAGCGCCTCAATTATTCCCGAGCAAAACGTATTTTTTTTGACATACTTCTTTTTTAAACAAGTCTCAAACACAAGCTATAAATTGTTTTCAGAAATCTACTGCAATACTGTTTCAGTGATTTTATTGAATTTTTTTATCTATGTAATTATTATTCAATTATTACACCTCAATATGACGCCCATTAGAAAACAACGTCACAAAGTACAGAGAATTGAAAAATCACTTATGATTTTTGTAATCTCACCAGTAATCGAATCCGTGATGTAAAAACTTATAAAATCAAAAACGTTAAATACGTTTGAATACTTTTTTTAATACATTATTTTATTGAGTATCCATTACATTGAAGACTTCCATTCTCATCCCATATAAGGAAGGTATGTAAATGCGTAACTTGAGTACCTACTTTAAGTGCAATATTTCCATCAGCCGAATTTAAATTATGACAGTCGATATCTGAATTGATCTCTAAGAGTCCATGAACGCAATTCAAGTGAGGTTTAGAAACACGGCCCTAGAACTTTATAGTACCTTGGAGAATAGAGGGGGCCATTTATTATCAAAATCTTTTGACTGTAAAAGAAGAATTAAAAATCATTAAATTTAACCTTATCCTTATAACACATCTAACTAACGAACTAACTAACCATCACGCCATTTCCCCATAGGGGTAGGCAGAGAGGATAGAACGCCATACCACTCTGTCCTGACAGACTTTCTTTGCTTCCTCTACATCCATACATCTTCTCATGCACATACGCCGATTATTCCGACTTTTCACATGTCCACTTTCAAGTACTTGTCGTACTTGGTCATGCCATGTCCTTCTCGGCCTTCCTCGGCTTCTACATCCAGGCACACTTGCATTTAAACTTCTTACATTAGAACTTATCGAAAGAAGCAAAATTGGCAGTACACAACGGAGTTCTGGTACCAACCCTTATGTATTAGTGGTGAAGCGTGGTGTTGGAAAAAGAAGGATGAAAGTAGACTGAATGCTGTTGAAATGCGATCTATGTGTGGTAAGACTATGTATGATAGGTGTACAAATGTCGAAATTAGAGCAGAGTGCAAGGCTGAGATAAGCATTATCGACAAAATTAAGAAAGGGCTTTTGCGATGGTTTGGTCATGTGGAGCGAATGAGTTATGAAAGAACGGCTAAAAGAAGTTTGAATACACACCTATCAATATAAAAATTTAGGTTCCGTATGTTTGTGACCGCAAATCTCGAAAAGTGATCGATGGATTGATATGTCTTAGATGTTTTTGCTTGAATTCCACGTGCCCTTGCCTAAATTCCACATGGTTCCATGGTTTTACATTTTACATAATATAGTCGAAGTCACTTCAATAAATTCATTATTATATAATAGTGTTGCTATTTTACTAAGCATTTTTCGTGATTTCGTATTTTTATGGGAGTTGAATCCTGAGAAGTACCTAAGTTTGCTAATTGACGCTGTACAAAAACTGATCTCATGGTGATAATCAATATTTGGATCCAAGGACAACTTACAATAAATTATGGTGCATAAGAAATTCCTAGTTTTAGCTATAAGTGGATAGAACGAGACTTTTGCTCTTTGGGATATTCAATATTTACCATATATTTTTTTACGGATAATATTATTAGTATAGTTGAATCGTGATTTATTATTTAGGATTACAGTCCGCACCTGTAAGTGAGAATGAGGGAATCCACTGTTTTCTAAAGTATTTTTTTTCTATGAACTTACTATTTTAACTAAACAAAAAAAATATATTTAATATTTTTTTATATAAGTTATTGATGAAGATACGATTTTTTAAAGTTGCACATTTCAAATACCGCGCTAAATACCAACTATGTACTAACTGCGTCATTTTTGCAGGAGTGCATCATAAAACGGGTTGTTTAAGGCCATGGTATTTCTCCAGCCAGTAACAAAACTGTCAAAAATCTATGCAAACTGACGCGGGAAGCACAGATAAAATATACCGTCGACTCAACTGTCATATACTGTTAACAGCTGTTCTAGGTAGACTGAATGGCGGCCATCTTTTTTGCAATAGAAGCTTGTATGTAGATTGTATTCCATATTAAAATGCCATGAAACGCGGCTACGGGGGTTTAAAAACGGAAACCGGAAACACTACACTTAGATACAAGGAGTGACGTCATTGTTTAAGATTTTGAAATGAATGCTATTTTCAACATTTTTTATTAATTTTTGCGTGCGTTTTTGGGATATTTCATCCCACTTCAAAAAATTTTTTAAATATTCGCGTCTACACGAAAGCATTTTTAAAATTCAATTCCGGGTAACAGTGGATTTCCTCATTCTCATATAATGAAATGATGACAAATTGATATTTGGTATCCAGCAGCCGATTGTATTGTTGGCCACAATGAAAATACATTATTGTATAGACAAATCTCAACTATTGTATTGTGACTATTTGCCTAAAGCAGATTTCACTTGTCTGCGCTTCCTTTCATAAAAAACCCGTGTATTGAGTATTGAAACATTCCTGCATAAATATTATAAGACATATTGTATATAAATATATATATATATATTTATAATATTATGCATAACATATGGTAGTGAAGCGTGGTGTTGGAAAGAGAAGGACGAAAGTAGATTGAATGCAGTTGAAATGCGATCTCTCAGGCAAATGTGTGGTAAGACTAATGATAGATGATAGGTGAACAAATGTCGAAATTAGAGCAGAGTGCAAGGCCAAGATAAGCACCATCGACAAAATTAAGAAAGGTCTTTTACGATGGTTCGTTCATGTAGATGTAGAGCGAATGGATGACGAAAGAACGGCTAAAAAAATATATGATGCGACTGTGCCTGGATGTAGAAATCGAGGAAGGCCGAGAAAGACATGTCATGATCAAGTAAAACAAGAACTTGAAAGTGGGCATGAAAGAAGTCGGAATAATCGACGTGCGTGCATGAGAAGATGTATGAATGTGGAGGAAGCAAGAGAAGTGTGCCAGGACAGAGTGGTTTGGCGTTCTATCCTCTCTGCCTACCCCTTCTGGGAAATGGCGTGATGGTTAGTTAGTTAGTTAGTTAGTTATGCACAATATCCATATAGACAGACTTAAAAAGGTCCGCTTTTTCGTTAAGAATTGGTTTTACGATTTGGGTCCCGAGAAGTGCGTTGAAATGGTTACCCCACCAAAATAGTAAATAATGATATTAGTTTTAATGTAGTATTGTTGTAATATGTATATCCATCAGCTCCGCCGAATACATCCGTAGGATCGTCATCGACGGTCTGCCAGGACGGCGATATCCTCTTTCTCTTTACCTATCGTCTCCTGCGTTTAAATATTCAGATTTCCCAACACATCCACCACACTCCACACACATACAACAACACACATACACATCTGAGTTTTTTGTAGAAAAAATGTTCAAAAGAAGTAAAACATTATAGCAGCTTGTAATAAGAATTCATCTGATTTTTTAGGATACGTGTAGCTTTTATTAAGTGTAGATCAACAATGTAACCGATGCAAAATGGGCTACTGAACAATTAAAAAAAAATAAATAAGTTGGATTTTTGCTATCCGCAATTAATTTTCAAAATATCTTAATCGCGATTTCCCCCTAAAACAGGTCATTATATAGGTAGGATGCGTCGATTTATTTCACGGTATTTTAACGAAGTTTTGATTTAATTACGTCCAACAAATTTAAAAAAATTTTTAAACAAAGCCGCTTCTCTGGTTCTATGCATCACCTATTATATACAGCATGACCAATTTAGATGCGCATAGGAGATGGGTGCTATTCAAAGCACCGTTGCGGTCAATCGTTTCATCACGCCTGTTTTTGAGTATTTTTTAGACAATCCTAGGCTAAATTTTTTTGGATTTTTCACAGTAAAATTACAAATATCCATTACTATTCATACAAAAAAAACTTGCGGAGATTTAAAACAATAAAACCGGCGTATTAAGAAAAACCCCTAAAAAAACAATCAATATTAATCAAATTTTCGGAATAATTACAAAAAGTTAATACGAACGAGATATGTATTGTAAACGAATGCCACTATGCAACGACGGAAAAAAAACTAACTAACCATCACGTCATTTCCCCGAAGGAGGATTAGGCAGAGAGGAAAGAACGCCACACCACTCCTGTCCTGGCACACTTCTCTTGCTTCCTCCAGATGCAAACATCTTCCATGCACGCACGTCGATTATTCCGACTTCTTACTTGCCCACTTTCAAGCACTTGTTTTACTTGATCATGATTACCATGTCTTTCTCGGCCTTCCTCGACTTCTACTTCAGGCAGAGTTGCACATATATTTTTTTTTGACGTTCTTTCATCATCCATTCGCTCTACATGACACGAATCCAAAGTTTTACCACACATTCGCCTGAGAGATCGCATTTCAACTGCATTCAATTTACTTTCATCCTTATTTTTTTCCAACTCCATGCTTCGCTTCCATACATAAGGGTTGGTACCAGAACTCCATTATGCACTGCCAATTTAGCTCTTTTGATAAGCACTTATTAGATACTACCGACTTTAAGGCACCATTAATTCTGTTACCGGCACTAACCCTCCTTTCAATGTCCTTGTCCATATTTCCATCACTTGTGAACATGCTTCCCAGATATACAAATTCTTCCACCTGTTTCAAGCTATCGCCTTTTGTTTTTTTTTAAATATACATTTTTCTTACACACAACTAGCTAACAAACTTTCTCTTTCCCATTTGGTCTCTCAAAAAAACCGCAGCACTATATAATTGAATAATTCCTATAATTTGGATTTGGTCTTTTCACTAAATCGCACATTAGACTGCAAATGTATGTAAATTGATCAACTTTTACTCAGAACTTTGTCTTACTTAGAACTGACATAATGTCCAGACATTCTCTGAAGCCTCCTTTCTAAACCAAAACCATAACTTTAACTGGAATAATATTTATTTTTCCAGTTTTAGGGATTAGTATAATAATATTACCTACGCATTTGCTAGTCATATTTTACAGTAAAAACGAAAAAGGCGACGTAAAGCTGAATTTTTGGTATGTTATTTTGAACTCATTAGGGATGTATGAAATCCTTTATTGCGACAAAAGCTAGTGCTAGCTGCGTAATACGCGTATAACTGCAAAATTTTAGCATTTTTTCAGTTTTAGCATATGTTTTTGATGATGCCTCCGTAGCGTAATGGCTAAGACGCTGGACTCACGATACGGAGGTTCTGGGTTCGATTCCCGGTGAGAACACGAAAATAAGTGATTTTTCTCAAGCCTGGGTGTTTGTGACGTTGCTCTCCTCTGTTATTGGGCCTCTTGGCCTGTTGAGGTGGTTAAATAAAAAAATAAAAAATGTGATGTTTTTGACATAAATTGCAATTATTTATTTGAAAGTTTATTAAATTTGTGATAATAAAAGCATACTCGCAGCTTCGTATGTCTTATTAATTCTCAGAATATGGCCGTTTAAAACAGCATTTTTTTACTCAAAAAATACTAATTTAACGTTTTTTCTTTATTTTCAGCCGAATATCAGCACAACCGCCCATTCTATGAGAAAAATTGCAGAAAATTAAGTTTTAGTAAATTTAATTACCTTTAATTTAAATTCAAAACGAGTTTAATAGACCGTATAGTTGTTCTCTAGTAATTGATCTTACAGTCGCTTCTACCGAAGGATAGAAAAACATTAAACACGCATTGCCTCAGTAAAACTGCAGGAAAATCACATTTATACAAACTTACTATATTATTTATGTTTTCGACGAGTTAGGCTGTGAGGCTGAAATCAGTGCAAAATGTTACTCTTATTATTGTTATAATAATAATAACGTTGAGTTAAACCTACTTATTATAGCTTCTGATGGTAAAAGCTGTGATCTAAAACACCCATCTCAATAAATTTCCCTATAATTTTACGGTGAGTCACTTAACAAATTATTGGGAATTAGCATGAAGTGTGTGCAAAGTACATACATAGTTGCAGAAACCATGCGTTTTAAAACCATAAAATAAAACAACAGATGATTTGTAAAAAAAACAAATTTTATCGCTCAATAATTGTGTTCTTCGCGATTTTTAATTTTAAAAAATTGGTTAAAAAAATTACAATATCAAGGGATTTTTGTTTTTTTTTTTACGACGTCATGAATTTTTTAGCGCGGTTTGAAATAGCGCTTTTTCAAATCGCTCGCAAAATCCTTCATTTGTCGCGCATGCGGTGTGACGTCACAGCAATATAGGCGCTTACTTCGTAATGAATTTCACGCCTTTCATGATAGACGGGTATGACGTCATTAACCAATAACGGGCGTTAAAAATCGTTAGTATTTTCGTGTTTTTAAACATACATTTATAAATGAAAACAACACATTTTTGATCATTGTGTTTTATATCGTTGGAATTGTAAAAATATACTTTAAATATTTATAACGTTTTTAAGAAATATTCGTGCTATCGGGAAGAACCCTATTATGGAGTACTATTTTTATGTGATAAAAATATCGCAATAATGTTTGTATTTAAATTATTTCTGATGGCCAAATGACTCAGAGCTTTAGCCTCCGTGGCTTGGTATTAACATTACAAGCTTTTTAATGTTTTTAAAACTTATGATACTAGTATTTAGTGAATTAGGAATTTATTGCTATAATTCGTTTTTCTAGTAATTTAATTTAATTTATTTTTTTAAATTCCAATTCCAAAATCCATATTTGAAAAATAAATATATTTATTTTTGAACTTTGAATTTTATACACACATTTCCTTTAAATATACAATATGTACTTAAGGGCACGTTCTTCGAGCGAATTAGTTATTTAGCGCTGCCCCACCCCCCTCGGTCGGACTCTGTATAAACGTACTGGTATATACTGAGGTTAGAAAATAATGATAACCAAAATAAAAAAACTAGCCCTAAAATAATGTTTCAAATATCATTTCCTATTTTTCTGTATTTTTTATTTATTTATAGAGTTAAAAATCATGAAGTACAACTCGAAAAATAGCCATAAACTTACCTATCTTTGC
Organism: Micrasema minimum; assembly: GCA_022494985.1. Lineage (NCBI taxonomy): Eukaryota > Metazoa > Arthropoda > Insecta > Trichoptera > Brachycentridae > Micrasema > Micrasema minimum. Next base: position 11,306 of record JAGVSP010004584.1, read on the forward strand.
GATTTTTTATGATCGAGCGAAGTAGTAGCAATTATTTTTTTAACCGTAGAATACACAAAAACAATTCATGAACAACAAAATATATTTTTTCTGGTCATAAAAATTACTATTTAATGCCTTACGACTCAACCAAAAACGGGTCGATTTGGAAGAACCTGCCCTTAATTTGAACGAAGTGATATCATTTATAAATAATAAAAAATAATTTGTCATTCCATTTGTAAGATTATTTAACTTAAATAATTGTTTTTTTTTATCATCATCTTAAATTGAAAAAGAACGAAATTTAAAAAATATTAGTTTTACTTTATTCATCTATGATAATATGTTTACGTTTTTTATTTAACAAATCAAGAGAAAGATAGGAAAAATCACAATTGCTACGTGGATTCATCAAAACACTTGAAAAATAATTAGCCGTTCGCTCCAGGATTTGAACCTGAGTCATTCTGATCACCAGTCAGCTTCTTTATATCCGACCGTTTAGCTCAGTGGATTGTTTTTAAAAAATCATTACTTATGCATACACTGACAAATTGCAACTTAAGACATGTTTTCTAAAAGAAATATGGTATTTAAAATAATTTATTAAAAAAACTACGATTTTTAAATTGCTCTACAACTAACAAAACTGTCCCATTGAATGCAGGAAGTCATGGTCACTATATTTATGATGCATGATGTATGGTATTAAGTGTTTCAATTGTAATTGATTAAAACTTTCTCCAAATGACAATCAGACAATGCAATGTTCCATTTGTCAACGGGCATTATTACAACTCCTATACAGTTACTGGCGATTATTAAATCATTGTACGCGGATGCTGATTTACATTACTTTGTACAAAAATTCAGGTATTGACGAAGTTA
>JAGVSP010004585.1:0-14648 GCA_022494985.1 Micrasema minimum
GTTAGTACGTTTTTAACTACGTCGATAGTTATCTGTGATTGAGCTCCAGGTCTCGTATAGGACCACAGTCACCAGAGAAGCTGCTTTTCTCCTGCCGTCCTGATGAGTGCCGCATCTTCATCGTCTTCCGAAGACGATTGCCATAAAAATTTTACACTAAAGATATAATGAAGATATTAATAAATAATTGATATGAAGATACATGCAAGTCGACTTGTTAACTTATCACTCCTAGTTAACTATACGATTAAGAATCATTCGACAGCTTTTGTGTACAACCCGAAAACTGGTGAATCAACATCAAATTTGGAGTCGAATGAGTAATATGACTTTTGAATCTGAGTTGAAAATTATTATTTTTTCTCATAAATGCTTTCATAGTAGGTACCTACGTACCTACTGCAGATTGAGTAAAATTTCACAAATTCTTATTAAAATGTGTTTTTTTATTTTGTTTTCTTTGCCGATAGTATTAATTTGACTAAATAAGTGATATTTATTATACAGTGTATTTGTACGACATAGAATATTAGATGTCTCTAATCTGTAAGTCTATTTTTAAATCTGTCAGACCTAAAAAAGCAACGAGAAAAATTCTTACAGAAATATTACTGATGAAGTTTTTCAGAGTATTTTTCTTTGGGATGTCAAATTTACGAAAATAATTTATTTTTCCCGTGAATTTTTTATTATTTGCCATATTTCCGTAAGTTTAAGTTAGAATTGTTAAGAATAGAAATACCTCTTATCTGGGAGATAAATCCTTGAGATATATTTTCTTAAAATTCGAAAATGGATTAGTTGGACAAACTTTTTGGGTAGGTATTAATAATATTATACAACTTCTAAAAATACGGTCAGGTTTTATTTTCGTTTCAGTAAATGAAATAAACTTTTTTTTAATAAATTAAAACTTTTTTTTACCAAATGGAATAACTTTTTTACTAAGCTAAACCTACATTTTAAACAGTTTTGTTTAACACGTACCCAACCAACACTTTGTCCATCTTATGAAAAAAATCTAGACCACATCACATCCCTTAAGGCCCAGTTGCGCCAAAAAGAAATTAAGTTAAATTCAGGGCTAAATTCAAATAATAGGGAACTATTATTTTAGCCTTAACTTTAACTTCAACTTATCTTAGTGCAACCGGTTCTTAGTCACTTATTTTAATTTTATGTTATATGAGATGTTGGAATCAATTTAAAATATCATAATCCGCTCCTTATGAGGATCATATGGATTCCACAAACTGCCTCCAAGCCAAGCGGTCGGCGGCTAGTTCCAGCGCATCCTCCTAGGTCAGGTCCACGTCCCCCAGTTCTGACGCAAACTGCCGACGGATCGTCAACAGCGGACGTCCAGGACGCCGTGAACCTGACGCCTTGTAAAATAGGCAAGCATGGTAAAGGCTTTTGGGAGGCATACGTAGTAGGTATATGGCCTAGCCAACCGAAACACTTTTGCCGGATGACAGTAGATTACCAAGGGTTGCTGCGATCCGTTGCCTCACCTCTGGGTTCCTTACAGAGTCAAACCACCGCACACCTAATATTCTTTTAAGACACCTATTCTCAAAACTCAGAAGTCGTCCATTTCGGGCCCTGGTTAGGTGTCATGATTCGCAGCCATTGAGGAGAACAGGTGTGATTCAGGCGTTATAAAGGCGAAATTTCGTTTTACCCGAGTAAACATTCTATCTCCAGACAGCTTTCATACTGGATCAATTTAATGTGCAATAATTTCTAGTTGAACTCAAACTTCCTTTGTTTTTCCCATTCCGGCTCTATCTCTCCATCTTACCTCTCATTTCCATATGGGGTAAAGCCTCCTATCAACGTCCTAGTTTAAATGTATAAATCATTCATTATTTTGATATTTAAACTGCTCTGTTAGCTGCAAGTTGCAACAATATTGTTGCTGTCTTTCAAGACCGGTCAATATAAATATATTTTTATTTAGTAAGTTGCATATATTGCACTTCGGGGGATAGTGTTACATTACAGGGTGTAACAAAACTCGATGTACAACCTGAAAACTGGTGAATCTACATCGTATTTGGAGACGATTGTGTAATATGACTCTTCGAAAACTAAACTTGAAAATAATTTTTTTTTTCTTCTCACATAAGTTTTCATAAGTATGGCCGATTAAGTTAAATTGCTCAAATTATTATTAAAACGCGTTTCTTAATTTGGTTTTCTTTATGACAATTTGCAAAAAAAAATCGAAAAAAAATCAACTTCGGAATCTATTTTCTCGAAAACTAAGGGTCAAATCAACAAATTTATGTAGATTATGATATGAAATATGATGTAGATTCACTGGTTTCCCGCTTGTACATCGAGTTTTGTTACACCCTGTTACACCCTGATAAATACAATTATTGACAACTATACCCGATTTCTAATTAATAATTACCCAATAAAAGTGAAATGGGGAATGTTGTAATACATCAAGTGGCCACTTAACCCAGCCAATGACAGGTCATAAGCCCTGTAAACGCCTAGATATCCATATTCCCTTCCAAATTTCTCGTCTCTGTTGAGATGTCCAATTGTAAATAAAAAGTGTTTTTTTACATAAATGTTTTTTATTATTATTTTTTTTTATTTTATTTAATTTTGTTTACGGACTTTAGTCCATGTAAGTTGTTCTTGGATATAAATATGAATTATCAACAAAAGATAATTTTTTGTTGAACGTAAAATAGGTGTTTCTCTCTTTTGTATTGTAATTTACAGCAAATTTAACTTCAGTGGAGATATAAGTGGGCGGTATTAGGATCACATACCCTACATAATGCAATCTGGTCTAATAAAATACGAGAAAATAGTGCCCGGAAACTGGATATACGATTTTGTAATGTTTTCCTTCTTCAGAGATGCGATTCCCGCCATAATATAACGTCTATTTCTCTAGGGACGTTTATCTGCTTACCTGCGCCAACTTTATACTTACTTACCTGCGCCAACTTTATACTTACTTACCTGCGCCAACTTCATACTTACTTACCATGTTATATATACCTAATACCTAATAGTATAATCGTCCAGGAAACGGCTTGCTAATGTATATATATTATCTCTTATCAACGGTTTAGTGATGATAAATTGCAACGTTTTATTAGATTTGCATCAGTCAATTAATTTGCTTGGAAGTCAATGTAGGGTCGGTTCGTGTAAAAGCGTTTACTAGTCATAAAAAATGGGTTTCGAATCTTTGTATTTGTATGTGAATATAAATATGTGACTAGATCCGTAAACTACTACTTTTTTCCCTTATCCGCACCTAATGGTGCATAAGGCACTGCACTGATACACTAAGTGAATTACATCTGTGACATGAAGTCAAGATGATCAGTATTACGCTTCAGCTTCTTCAGTTATTCAATAAAAAATTATCGTTAGAAAAATTAAAAATATTCTACCAATAAAAATTTTATGGGCAATACAAAATATGAATTTTTAAAAATCTAATTTTAAGATATATAAAAAGAATTGTTTTTTTTAATTCAGTTGTCACAATTGTGAATTAACTAACTAACTAACCATCATGCCATTTCCCCGAAGGGGTAGGCAGAGAGGATAGAACGCCACACCACTCTGTCCTGGCATGCTTCTCTTGCTTCCTCCACATTCATACATCTTCTCATGCACGCACGTCGATTATTCCGACTTCATACATGCCCAATTGTGAATTTATTTGTTTATTTCATTGTTTTTTCTTACTGTTTGATAATTTAACAAAGTAACAATGGTTTTATTCTTTCGGGGCATAAAATATATTTGGTAAAACGTCAATTTTAGACTTGTCCCACTGTTTTTGCTTAAATGCGAACACGCGAACCATGGATATTTTATAGTCTTTTCTGTTGTGTAACCACATGTTTTATTTATCAAATGAACATTAAAAACAGCGTAAGTCTGATAATGTACAGTTTACTATAAGTTTATTGTAATAATATTGTTGTTAAACTGGATTTTAATTTCTTGCATAACATAATATATTAGGTAAATGGTATAATAATATATATGTTATGTAAGAGCCTATGAAATACTCTCGTACTCACGCTGTAATATGTCGCTATAACTGTAGGTAAAGTCGGGTGTTTCCTGGGTATACGGTATTACCCCACCGCACCGCACCGCCGCGCCACCGGCCGGTGTTACCCTCCGCCTACCGGAGGCAGACTGTGCCAGAGTGTCTATCTATATAACCTATAAAATATTATACTATGGAATGTAAGATCCTGTAAAATGTTTAATAAATGTGTCCTGTAATCACGCTATAATGTGGTATACGGTCTCGCCCGACCGTCCGGCGTTGGCCATCGCGGACCGGAGCCAGTTGCTCAATCACAGATAACTATCGACGTAGTTAAAACCGTGCTAACCACGTGCTAGCCCTAACGATTTGATCGATAACAGTGACATTCGTTCGATACCGTGGTATCGATAGCCGAGCATAGCCGATCTGAGCCGAGCGGGGCCGATTCACGCGATATCGCGGCCGTACGTCAAACGTTAAATCAACGCGCTTGTCGGAATTTTTTATTATGTCGACTGCTTTTCTCAATATTTGGCTTGCCGAAAACCGGCTAAATTATAATAAAGATTGAATGAATATATGTGCGAATAAGATATATCTCGGGAAATGGCTCGCGACTAGTATGCGCTCGTTTAATAATCCCGATCGATAACTTTTAACGCGTGTTCCATTGTGATCGCGAAAACGTTAAACATCCATGGGTAAGAAAATCGTTATCACGTCGCTTATTACCGAGTCGCTAAGTGGACAATGAATTCATTACAGATACAAAAATAGAGCTGTATACTTCAAACAAGAATTCACTAGAAATTTTCTAAAAATAAACGCTTCCGAGGGTCAACTTCATAACACCACTTATAATCAAATCCCACCGTCTAAAGACTCCAGCACTTATGCCAATACACGAAACGTGTGATATAGATGTCTAGTGATGACGTAGATGCCTATTGATGACGTTATAGTGGGTAACTAGACTCCTAATACGGTAGTATTTTTCAAGTATGCAATGTCATTTCTCTGAAATTGTTTTTCGAAGGCTGTTTGTTTGTTTTTCGAGGGCTGAAGGATGTTTTTGAAGCGAAAACTCTTGGCGACATTAGACTTTTAAAGTTTGATTAAAAGCTTTCCCTAGTATCTAGTAAATGATTCGTAATTGGAATAATATGATTTGAAAAAAGAACAGCGCATATTTCTTTACAGTAAAAAAGGCGGGAAATGGTGGATTAGGATTCCATATTGGAAATGGATATTGGCGGGAAACGCTGCACTTTTGCGTGACCTTTACAGCCAAGGACATCCCAAGGTCGGGGAGTGTGTGTGCGTGTGTCCTTCGTGCGTGGTGCGTCATGTGTAGGGGTGCCCACACAAACAGCTATTTTGCAAAAAAAAATTAAAAAACACAAATTGTAAACATGAATTATTTCTACCATGTTGAAAATGTATGTTATACTCGTACTTACATTTAAAAGTCGAAAGTATAAGTAAAAATTTCAAAAGTTATTTTACTACCGAGGAAAGAAGAATTTGTCTAAATGTTATTATTACTTCTGATTGACGGTAAAAATACCAAATTTTAACCCTAATAATACCGTAAGAAAACCGGAAAAATGATAAATTTATGAGACGCTCACTTCCGGTTGGTCGGAAAATTGATTTTAAATTTTTATTAAAACCCAACCTATCTTAACCCACACAGCATAAAATTTCATAACCTTATTTATTTTCTAATTTATCTTATTTATTAATTCATAACATATATAAAGGATATTGCTTTTAAATAGCTATTGTTGATTTAAATTATTTTATTGAAACCAACCTATCTTACCCACTGTATTATTATTCGATAACCGATGGGATTTACCATCAGACTAGTTCCTCATAAAATTACCCACAACCTTTGTGAAGTATCCCCATTATATACATTATAATTTTTTGAAACATCTGCATTCCACTCAGCAACATCAGTGTCAAAGTTAAAACATAACCTAAGTTACGATATTGTCAATGACTATGTATAAATACACAATCATCATTTTTGCATGACGTGTGAAAAGTCTAAATGAACGACGTACTATGTATGGGAAGATGCATGAATGTTAGGAGGAACAGCGAGGGAATGTGTCAGGACAGATGGCTCGATGGTTAGTTATTTATATGACTGTGTGTAGCAGAAAAAAATGTTATTAAAATGTACAAATCCCGTTTATCGTTAAAAATGTGTTGAAAATGTTGTATTTTTAATTTGAATGGGCCCACTTGCATGTTGTTCGCTAGTGCGCATGCGTCCCTCACAGAAATGCGCGCCGAAACGAATTTCTCTGTATTAGTGCGCAGACGCGTGTGTATCAAATTTGCGTTGCCACAGTAGGTACTAAAACAATAAGCAGGTACCCTTCTTGGTGTTGCCAGACCACGAAATTCAAGTACTACAGTAGGTACCTACTCACCTGTAGTCTCGGAACGAAGATTCACAAAAATCGTTGTTAAGAAAGTACTTACCGCGAAATTGTTCGACCGAAAATAAAGAGTTGTTTTTAAGGCTATCACGTTGCTAATGGATATTTTAATTTTGTGTTTTTTTTTTAGTATACTACTAACTACTACTCTCCCTTATCCGCACCCAATGGTGCATAGGGCACTTGGTACTCCAAGTACAGTGAATCATTAGATCTTTCGTTACATGAAGGCAAGATGATCAGTCTTACACTTCAGCGCCAGTCAAATGTATCACATATTAAAAAAATGTATGTGATGATCACATTTAAATCAATATTTCGTGTTTACCACCACGAGGCGGATAAAATAACTAGGATACTTATCATTTTAATAACTTTCATTCAAATTCCTTCAGAAAATGTTGACAGAAAATGACCTATGTAAATAGAAGTACCAACTTTTAGGTATACAGAAGTGTGTCATATGAAAATATAATTTATTATTGGCTAATTTCTCTTTGATGACTTTCAGCCTAATAATTAAATTACGTTTTTTACTCATTTATAGTTCTTGACTATTTTACCTTAACCCTAGAAAGCTTTAACTGTAACGTAAACTATCGTAAAATTTACGTTTTTTTTTAAATTAAATAAATAAAATGGTAAAATCCAGTTTTTGTCTTCAAGTATTTGGACACACTCAAAATACTGTTGAAAAACAAAAAACACTCAAAATGACGCGACGCTTCACATTTGGACATACTCAAAATGTTGTTTATAAAAATTAGCTGGTAAAAGTTATAAGCATAGATATAGATATCCATATTCCCTTCCAAACTTCTCGTCTCTGTTAAGATCAAATTGTAAAAAAAATGGTATTCAAGAACCTTGATGAATACAATTAGTTAACACAGGAATACAAACATGTTTGTGTCAAATTTGAAAATTTGCGAGTCCTGTTGCTCGATCACAGATCACTATCGACGCGGTAATAAGCGACGTGATATCGATTTCTTACCCATGGATGTTTAACATTTTCGCGATCACAACGGAACACGCGTTAAAAGTTATCGATCGGGATTATTAAACGAGCGCATCAAGTCGCGAGCCATTTCCCGAGATATATCTTCTTCGCACGTATCTTCTTTCAATCTTTCTCGAGTGCTGTATTGCATTTAGCCGGCGTTCGGCAAGCCAAATATTGAGAAAAGCAGTCGACATAATAAACAATCCGACACGCGCGTTGACTTTCTTGATTTGACGTTTGACGTTTAGCCGCGAAATCTATGGTGCTCGGCAACGCGGCCGTGGTATGAACGTGGTATGAACGTATGTTCATTGTGATCGGTCAAATGGTTAGCGTTAGCACGTGGTTAGCACGTTTTTAACTACGTCGATAGTTATCTGTGATTGAGCTCCTGAACGTAGTCTACACAGCCCTTTCCGAAATGCTATGAGCAGATTAGTTTCTTGCAGTGGCATCAATAGGCTTTGTCATCCTTCTATTGACGGACAATAAATCTCACAAAACGCTAAGTGATGAGGTGGCCATCAAGTAAGACACGGAACTGGTTAGGCGTGTCAATTGTCGCAGGATAAGAGAAGAAACTAAACAAAAACAAAATGCGCTCGTAATTTTTACGATAGTTTAGCTTTCTATGGTTAATTATTTATTAAATATGTTTAAATAAATAAATAAGTGTGTCGTTTGGCAAACTGTTTTGTTATTCTCTCCATTGTCATGGGTGAATATGCATTTACTAAATTACTACATAAACAAAAAAGCAAGATTTGCAGGGAATCGTTTAAAAATCCGCCAAGAGAAGTGATGAGAGAGCTTTTGCTGCCCTAAAATTGAATGAGATACATAATAATTATACCCTGTTGAACGGTGCGTTTTCTCAATGTTCCACGCTCCATGAGAAGGGGAGGTTATGACGAGATGGAACACGAATGTTCCACTTAACTCGTTCATTACACTTACAATGTATGGACCTGAACATATTATTAAAGCTGAGGAATTACTGTAGTAGACTGAATGCCATTTATAAGGAAAGTTGAGGCGAAATTACCGTTTAGAGGTGTTACTGATACATTAACAACAGGATGAGGATGTTTTTTGTTGTTGAAAAATTAATAAAATCTAAAATTGACTATCAAATTAATACCATAATTTATAATTTCATTTAATCAACATCAATTGAGTTCTCATTTTTTAATATTTTTTGTTGCCATGTAGTTGTCAATTTTAAAGTAAAAATTAAAGTCAGTTGAAGGCAATACAGTGGATAACAAAACAAAAAAATGGAGTCACTGAATTTCTAAACTCACTATAACAGTATAAGAAAATAAAATAAATTGTTAGATATTATTGATATCCCAACAGAGATAGAGAAACTCTGGAAACGAATGTGGATTATCTAGGCGTTTACAGGGCTTATGACCTGTCATTGGCTGGGTTAAGTGGCCACTTGATGTATTACAACATTCCCCATTCCGCAGATAACCATACATGACAAATTTTGGAACTTCTATTTGTATGAATTATCCTGCAAGTGCTTTTTCTCACTGGTGACATCTGTTGAGAAGATTGTTAAGCATTTTTGGCAATCAATCTTTATTGGTGTAGGTAAGGCTCATCCGAACTTAATTACTTACTAGAAGACGCCTGAAGATGTCTCTCCAAATTTTTATTTGATTTTTATTTTAACCAGTAAATCTTTTTAACAACATTTTGAATGTGTACAAATACTTGAAGACAAATAACTGGATTATATGCTGGGCTAATATCAGATATTATTGATACCCCAACAGTTAGGAAATCAATAATATCTGATATTAGCCCAGCATGGGTATAATCCAGTAATTTGTCTACAAGTATTTGTACACATTCAAAATGTTGTTAAAAATCCTTTCCATTTGATATCATAAGAAAACGCTGCTAATCAGAGAATAATAATTACGTAAAATTAATAATAGTTACGTAATATTGCATAAATATTTCGGATAAGGAAAAATAGTAGGTAGTCGATTGATTATTAGATAATCTGTCAATTCGAAATATCGAATTACATCGGCTTTTGAGTAACAGTAATTTAATATTAAATAGATTTTTAAAAATGTTTTTGTAAGAAATGTGAATATGACTAAGTGTAAGATTGCAGTAAATGGCGATAGCTTGAAACAGGTGGAAGAATTTGTATATCTGGGAAGCATGTACACGTACATTATGGATGGAAATATGGACAAGGACATTGAAAGGAGGGTTAGTGCCGGTAACAGAGTTAATGGTGCCTTAAAGCCGGTCGTATCTAATAAGTGCTTATCAAAAGAGGCTAAATTGGCAGTTCATAATAGAGTTCTGGTACCGACCCTTATGTATGGAAGCGAAGAAAGGAGTTCGAAAAAGAAGGATGAAAGTAGATTGAATGCAGTTGAAATGCGATCTCTCAGGCGAATGTGTGGTAAAACTATGTGTGATAGGTGCACTAATGTTGAAATTAGAGCAGAATGCAAGGCTGAAATAAGCATTATCGACAAAATTAAGAAAGGTCTTTTACGATGGTTCGGTAATGTAGAGCGAATGGATGATGAAAGAACGACTAAAAACATATATGATGCGACTGTGCCTGGATGTAGAAGTCGAGGAAAGCATGGCATGATTAAGTAAAACAAGTGGGCATGTAAGAAGTCGGAATAATCGACGTGCGTGCATGAGAAGATGTATGAATGTGGAGGAAGCAAGAGAAAGCTGCCAGGACAGAGTGGTGTGGCGTTCTATTCTCTCTGCCAAACCCTTCGGGGAAATGGCGTGATGGTTAGTTAGTTTCTAATAATTTACGTAGAAGTAAAACAGTTCTACGAAACATCATTATAAAACATATTTATTCATACAACTGAGACATTTTATTTACTTAAAAAAATATTTTCCCCCTAAAAAAGTACGTTTTCTTTGCCGGAAAAACTCGATAATTCGAAATTTTCGAATGAAGGAGGATTTTTATAGTTTTCAATCAATTTAGATCAATGTATAAAATTTCGCAACTCACATTTTTATTTCCAACAGTATTGTATTGAATAAAGTTGTCTCGGATAAAGATGCCACTCTAAGCCCAGCCGCGGGCGTGACCGGTTAATTGAATTTCCTTGAAATGGTATCGCAAAAAGTTAATAAATCCGCCATACATATTTAGTAGGTTATCCTTACAGACCGCTGGGCACCAGACAGATAAATTAAGCCTTATTCCTTCGACTATGACGTAACCAAAACTCCCCAAACTGTGGGATAGAATATAAAAAGTCATGTTATGTAAACTTCACGTAATAAAAAAAATGTTAAGATACACTGCACTTGGTATACCAAGCAGTGCCCTATGCACCATTGGATGCGGATAGGGAAAGTAGTAGTAGTAGTAAAACAAATTTAAAAAGTAACTCTGGTCGTCTAAAAAAGGATTATTTTTGGGGCAACTTAACAACTTGCCGTGAAGCTGTCAAAAATTCAAAACATTTGTAGTCTCTGGTTTGTAGAGTAAAGCGTAAAAGCGGGCTAAGCTGTGATTGGTTGATACGCGATTGAGTTACGCCTTCATTATGTATTGTCAAATTTCGCTTTTAAAAATCTATTTGATTAAATTATTTTATTTAACCTAACCTATCATTAACCTACTGTATAAATTTCATAATCTATTATAAAGGATATTGCTTTTAAATAGCCATTTGATTTATATTATTTTATCAAACCCAACCTATCTTAACCTACTGTATAAACTTCTCTCTTCGACTCTTTTTCTACATCTTGTAATATCTGTGGATTTAGCAATAGACTAGTCCTCATAAAAAGCACGGCAAGTTGTTAAGTTACACCTTATTTTTTACCTTAACTGAACAAAAAGACAAACAAAATTTACTATCATAAGATTTTTTTTTTTAAATTAGGTATTTGTGTAACAAATGATCTATTTAACTGCGACTTTATACCAATGCAGTGCCCTATGCACCATTAAGGCAAAGTAACAGTAGTAGTAGTACATTTATTTTTATTTTATTTAACGCAAACATGTTCGATTTTTTAGAAGAAAAAAAATTAAAAATAATAAAATAAAGTTTTTAATTTTATTTATTCAAGTTAATGTACGATTTTGTTTATTCCTAATATTTAACAAAAGCTTGTATTCTGTGCAATAACGCAAGAAATATCTACGTTTTTTTTAAACTTTTGATATGATTTTTTATTGATTATAACGGTTATTTATTTTACATCTGCAGAGATAAATAAAATGTTTTCAATACTTTTTTCGTGTCTTGGCTGTCATCATCATCATCATACCGTACCCGCGCTCTATGTGGAGCATATGGAATCCACAAACTCCCTCCCAAGTCAAGTCCACGTCCCGCAGCTCTGACGCAAACTGCCGACGAATTGTCAACAATGGACGACCAGTACTCCGAGAACCTGATGCCTTGTAAAATAGGCGAGCACGGTTAAGGCTCTCGGGAGGCATACGTAGTATATGGCCTAGCCAGCCGAAACGCCTTCGCCGGATGACAGTAGATACCAAGGGTTGCTGTTTCCGTTGCCTCACTTCTGTGCGCAAATTATTTAAATGTGTTAGTGTTTGCAAATTTCGAATTCTAGTTGGAGAGAAAAAGTTTAAGAATTTAGAAATAAAAGATATGTATTATTTTGTACCAACATACAGTTTGGGTTACTGTTTCATAAAGCGGAGTATTCTAGTTGGAGAGAAAAAGTTTAAGAATTTAGAAATAAAAGATATGTATTATTTTGTACCAACATACAGTTTGATGGGGTTACTGTTTCATAAAGCGGAGTAAGTGAAATAATGAGAAGAAAAAGTAAATAATGGATTTTTTCAAAACTTTAATTATTGCATTTTCTTGGTTTTGAAAACGTATGACTCATCAACACAAAAACAGTGTTAGTGTTAATACCTACTTACATATACACACATAATACGTAACTGTTAATTACATTTGGTATTCCTTACCTGTATTTTTGTAAATAAGCGAATTCTTGTACACGGTGCCACTAAAATCAACCATTTTTTTATTCAACTGGTTTTATAAAAAGCAAACAAAATTGGAGAGACATCTTCAGTTGCTCAATCACAGATAACTATCGACGTAGTTAAAACCGTGCCAACCACGTGCTAGCCCTAACGATTTGATCGATCACAGTGACATTCGTTCGATACCGTGGTATCGATAGCCGAGAATAGCCGATCTGAGCCGACCGGAGCCGATCTACGCTATATCGCGGCCTTACGTCAAACGTCAAATCATCGCGCTTGTCTGATTTTTTATTATGTCGACTGCTTTTCTCAATATTTGGCTTGCCGAAAACCGGCTAAATTATAATAAAGATTGAATGAAGATTTGTGCGAATAAGATATATCTCGGGAAATGGCTCGCGACTAGTATGCGCTCGTTTAATAATCCCGATCGATAACTTTTAACGCGTGTTCCATTGTGATCGCGAAAACGTTAAACATCCGTGGGTAAGAAATCGTTATCACGTCGCTTATTACCGAGTCGGTACCGATCTGTGATCGAGCAACAGGCGTCTTCTAGTAAGTAATAAAGCTTGATGAGCCTTACCTACACCAATAAATATTGATTGCCAAAAATGCTTAACAATCTTCTCAACAGATGTCGCCACAGAGAAAAAATGTTGAAAATTGTCGAAAAACAAACTCGAATGTGGAAGTTTCTGTACAAATTCAATATACACCGTGTCCCACGATGAGACCGCGAAACTCCGGAGGGTGATTGTTCATGGTATTCTGAGAAAAAAATCCTTATAAAGTTTTTTGATCCAGGCATTTTTAATAATTAATTAAAAAAAAGTATTAATAAAAAGCGACTATGTAAATACTGGCTTCTGTTTGAAATGCTAGCGGTGGCGGGGTGGCGGTGGGCGGGGAGGAGTGAGGGTCCGCTCTGGTCACCGAACGCCTTGCCTTGTGCGGACATTCAAAATTCGAATTTCATATCTGAAATTGGTGCAGGTCACGTGGTGTTAGCCAGTTTCAAAAATGGACGGTATTACACACGCGTGAATTTTTATTCATATTTTAATAATTTTCTTAAGAAATTAGAATTGAGTTTTTTAAAAACTTTATTAAGATTTTTTTCTCAGAATATCATGAATAATCACCCTCTGGAGTTTCGCGGTCTCATCGTGGGAAACGGTGTATATACATTAGTTTCAAAATTTCGTCAGATGATGGTTGTCAGATGATGGGCGGAATGGGGAATGTTGTAGTACATCAAGTGGCCACTTAACCCAGCCAATGACAGGTCATAAGACCTGTAACCCATATTCATTTCCAGAGTTTCTCTGTCTCTGTTGGGATATCAATTTTTTTTTTATTCATTTATTTATGTTTAGTTTAGTTTAGTTTAGGTAGGTACATACTTTGTAAACATAGATTTATTTATAAATATTAAATATATGCATGGTGTAACAAATTCGATGTACAAGCGGGAAACCAGTGAATCTACATCATATTTGTAATCGATTATGTGGAAAAAAAAGTTGATTAGGGACATAGTTTTCGAGAAAAAAATTTTTTGTAATAAAATATAATTTATTTAGTCAAATTAATACTATTCATAAAGATCACATTTTAATAAGAATTCATTTAAGTTTACTTAATCTGCGGTAGGTACTTACATATTATAAAAACTTTTATGAGAAGATTTATTTTTTTTTCAATCTAGATTAAACTACGGGAATCGAACCCGTGATCTCATCCATGGAAGCCCAACGTGCTAACCACTACACCTCTGCTACTACTCTCCTTTATACGCACCTAATGGTGCATAGGGCACTGCATTGATACACCAAGTGCACCACAAAATAAACACGTATCATAAAATTTTATATAATTATATTTCATTTAAGAATTTAAAAAACTTTAATTTATGTAACGTTTTCCTTATTTTTGCAATATTTTGCTGGTTGTTTTATTATTTAATGCGCGAATGTTGCAATAATTAAGATTTAATCCTTAATTAATGAAAGAATGTTGACTTTATGAAGATACGTTGCGTTATAAGTATTTTTATTGCGGACTTGCGCGCGCAACACGCTGCGATTACCCACTTGTTCAATGTACGGTGTTACAAAACACATAGGA